>CAJNIZ010042685.1:23934-40108 GCA_905231905.1 Symbiodinium pilosum
TCAATTGGCTCCGGGATTTTAATTCGATTTTAATTGATTTTAAAAGAATTTTAATTAAATTTCAATGGATTCTAACGGGATTTTAATTCGATTTTAATTGATTTTAAAAGGAATTCTAATCAAATTTCAATTGGTTCTAAGGGGATTTTAATTCGATTTCAATTGATTCTAAAAGGAATTTTAATTGAATTTCAATTGCTTGCAACGGGATCTTAATTCGATTGTATTGATTTTAAAAGGAAATTTCATTAAATTTCAATTGATTCCAATGGGATTTTAATTCGATTTCACTTGGTTTTAAAAGGAATTTAAAGGCGGCCCTACCAAATCCTTTCAATAAATATGACCCTCTAAGAATACATAATTTCTGACCACCGGATTATTCATTATTACGGGGGGGGGGNNGACGTCGTTCATTATTAGGGGGAAGAGATTATTTATGGGGTATACCAGGAGTTTAGACGACAACTCAAACAATGTCATTATCTTATTCAACTGCAAGAACCAGGTCTTGTAGCTAAAGGAGCTACAGTAAGCAACCTCAACCCAAGATTTTTCCCACTGCCCCCAACGCTAAACCCTAAACCCGAATTCCCAAAACCGGTAGGCCGACTGCCAAGAGCCCTAGACTTCCTTCCCTCTAGTTAGCAGGGAATGGAAGAATGGAAAAGAACACGGAAAAACTGCATCAGTGGGGTTTATCTTGAGATTACTGCAACGATCCATTTCTTCATTTCTTGTTAACCACAGTTAGACCTGTCTCGCGCAGTCTTTCAGCAACGTGGAAGACGGGGACATGGTAGTAAAATTGCAGGGTACGGTCGGACATGCAAACTGATTTCGTGGAAGCTCCATGACCGTTTGGATTGGAAGACTCGCAACCTAAACCCTAGACGCTTGACGACCGCCAAGGCCCAACCCTAAGTCTAACATCTTTGAAGCCGACATGAGGCCTCTATAGTTCCTTTGCGGGGTTTGAATCAAAGGCACATGGAAAATAACTGGAGACCGTTCTTACATGGGCTTGTAAGGCTCGCAATCAAGATTTCTGTATGGAGTCTCCTTTGTACACTTAGGGTTTGCACTCTTTGGTTTGGACCCCTAAGCCAAGGAAACCCTTTGTTTTAGGGGATTTGAGATTTCAAGCGCAAAGATACAAACCTTCAGGGTGCACACTTAAAGTCCTTCATGGGTAAATTTCCTAAATGGTGATCCGTATACTCACGCACAGTCCCAAACCGGCCTGCTACAGCTTTGGAATTAGAGTACCCAGCCAGTACTTGGAGGGTCAGGGGCGCTTGGCAAGTAGATTAATAACCCCGTATAAACCATATAGTAAGCCTAGTTCTGACCACTAGTAACCCACTTACTAAGTCCCCCTGACCCTAAACCTTAAACCCTGTAAACCTCAAACCCTAAACCCGAAACCCTAAACTAAGCCAGTAACCCCAAAGTCTTGATGCTGCGAAGGTCATCACGGAGAAGCGCATCCTTGCGAGGCTACAGTCAGGTGCTTAAAGTTAGGGTAGAAGACCAGCGTGATCAAATTAGGGCTTAGGGGTTTAGGGTTAAACTCAACCTTGGGTTGAAGGTCTGGGGTTAAACTCAACATGAACAATTCCGCCAGGTTCAGGATTTTGGGCCTCACCCTGTTATTAGCAAGGAATTGCCGGGGTTGCTTGATAGCAAGGGAAAGGGATTAGTAGTATGAGCGGGAGTGCCTAGTAGCAATAGTGTTACAACTACCCAAGGGCTCCTATGTAGTTCCTTTTTGAGTCTGTTATGCTTTTTTGGTAAGGGATTATAATATTCTACAAAGGAACTTCATAGGAGGGTGTGGGTAGTACCTGTGGCAGCACTGTTCGTAGCATTCTTTCTTGCACTCCTACTGCTGACTATGGCTGCCATCCCCTTAAAGGGATCTCAATCAAAGAGAAATTGCCAGTTCACAAGGTTAGCTCAAGCTCTGGTCGTTTTGGGTTCTTCTGTAGGGGCATGCTCATAACAAGGTTTGCTTAGGAATACTCGGTAAGTGTATCAGTATCCACGCAGCAGCCATGTGTGGAGACAATAGGTAGGAATCTTCTTAGCCTATGGTAACCGCATAGCTTTGGGTACCTGCATGGTGGGTTGTCAATGGTAGGTTGACTACAGTGTGTTCATTGTTGGGCACCCTGAAGATTACCGGGGGCCGTACTACAATGAGGACCCTAGACTCCAAACTCAAAAGGGCTCCATCATTTTGACAACCTATCACGGTGCCTTCATGAGACCCGGGGTTCAAGTCTTCGCCAGATGACAGGACCTGAAGGAAGGGGCCAGGGCGTTCTATAGCAGGGTGCGGATTTAGGGTTTAGCATCTACGGTCTGGATGTAGGATTTAGGGTTTAGGGTAGCGGGTTTCATACAATCGCCATATCCAGTATGCACAAGAAAAGAGCAAGTAAACCGTATGAAGCACTCTACGTTTGGGACCCTATGCTCTGAAGACTTGTGAGTGAAAGCATAAACGCTTAGCCCCTGAACCGTAAACCCAAAATCCCCAGCCAGAACCCTAAAAACTAAACCTGAACCGCGCTTGAGTTCCAGGGACCTCCGCAGGTCCGTGTCCTACATGGACTCACTCAGGTTGGAACATGAACAAGAAATCAAAGCATGCATCAGCCTAAACATTACTGGTGGCTAGTAGGGACTGGAGGAGAGGATCCATGTTCCCTTCTAGGAGTATTACCCACCCCTAAACCCTAAACCCAATGTGGGTAAACTCGACCCTAAGCCCGAAACCCTAAACTCGACAACCCTAAGGCATCCTTTCGTGGTTTCCCTCCACTGGGCGTTCCAAACCACCACGCACCTCTTTCTGGCCCCTCGGGCTGAGGATGGGCAAGTTTGGCGGTTTCTTACCATTAACTAGGGTTTTGGGGGGTGTCATTTTGCTTTTCAAATTAAAAGATTTGAAAACTCAAAACTAATGAAATTGGGGACCCTAAGTAATGGAAAGCTTATATGGGCTTGAGGGTTTAGGGTTTATGGTGGCGGCTTAGGGTTTATTGAGGGATTACAATAGTACCCCCACCCAAAGGTACCTCCCCCAGTGTCTAAGGAGCTAAAAGGACCATATGAGCCCTGAACTAAATTTGTAGTATATCCCTTAACAGGTCCCCCTAAAACCCTGTATATTCCTCTAGAGGGTCCCCCCCAACCTAAATTTAGACCGTAGACCATATGGGGCTTAACAAGGCCTAACAGGGTTCTAAATCTGGGGGGTTACCTTTGGGGGGGTACTATCGTAATCCCTTATTTATGGTTAGGGCCCTAGGGCCTAGTAGCTGAGTAGGTAAATTTTGAGTCTTTGAGGTATACACAGCCTTGGCAGATCTTAAGGGCTAGGCCAGGACATTTGGGAGCTAGTAGAGTTGAAGATTCAGGGTTCAGGTTTGAGGCTTAGGGTACTTGGTTCAGGGTTTAGTGGCTGAGACTTTTGTGGGGTGGAAAGCTTGGGGTTTCTGGTTGTATATACTCGGGGCTACATCCACCTATGGATCTCAAGTGAGGTAAGGAGAGGAAAAGGTGGCCTATACCCAGCTTGCATAGAGGCCCTGATTAGGGGATCCTTCTGCTCATGCGGTCCTTCAGGTCCCCAAACAAAGATGGAACCTAAGCATCCTAACCGCAACGGGGGGTACATCTTATGCAGGTGGTAGAGTTTGAGAATATGTGGATGACCTACCTAGACCCTCCTCCTACCCTCTAGTAGGGCCTAGGTACCCACTATTAGGGCCCATTTATCCCCTATTAAGGGCACTGGGAGGGTCCTGGTAGAGAGCTTTTAGGAGTTTCAGGGGGTTATGTAGGATGCAAAAGTAGATTCGCACGAGAAGGGTCCTGAAGATGCCCAGGAATGCTGGAGGAGCAGGGATGTTGCGGAATATGGTTTGGGGTCTACGGGGTACCCTGAGGCTCAAAATAGCCCAAAGGCCTTTATAGTATGGTTTTTGGGCCCACAAGCCTCAAAACATAAGTCCTTAGAGCCTGAGGGGCAGGGTTTAATTAGTGTTTGGGGTTTAGGGTGGTACTCAAAAAGACGTTTGTGTACCCTTCTGCCCCATTCTCCTTGGCTTGAAAGGTCAAAGGTTACAGTTCTGTGTTCTTGCGGGTACCAGCATTTCTTCGCCAGAAATAAAACCCCTACAGATTTGTTTTTATGTTTTTCAGCCATGCATAGACAGCCCTTACAAAAGATTGTTTATGGAGGGGGGGGGGGTTGTACTATTCTATCCCGTTTATGCCTTGCCGAAACATAGTCCTGTCGATCTTGACATGCAGCATTGCTATTACAAATGTCCCATGGGGCTTGGTGTGTTTTGTATGATTTTTTACCACACATCAACGCCTATGCCATGCATCCAAAACTCCAAATCCTCAATGGCCGTCCCCAGAGGCTATCAGTCCCAAACGCAGCCCTACAGTAACTCGCAGGTCTTAGATTTCTGCGGGGGCGGTGAGCTCTTTTTCCACATGCTTCAGCGCGGCCGATTCGAGGAGCCAACTCGCTGGTGTAGGGTCGGGGGTTCAATATTCGGGGAGTTCAGTCCGTGAATTCTACACCCTAGACCCTCAAGCCTATCTAGCGTAAACCTAGGCCCTCCAGTGACGTACCTTTTTGGTAGTCCTAAGAAGTGTCCCAACCCAAAAACCATACCGAACCCAAAAAATGGCTGCATTGGAGGGTCCAGGTATATAAGGTTCAAAGCGCCCTGAGTTGTACAAATAGGGGTACTCTGAGGGATCCTCGCAATGCATATGAGCTACTGTCAATATTAGCCTTCTCGAGGGACCCTTACTACTGGACGTACGGGTCCCTCTTGTAGTCTAATATAGTCTATAATATGGTCCCTAGTGAGGAACCCACGCCCATAAAACTCTTGAGGTGATATGGAATGTAGCTCATAGGTCTCAGGGTCTAGGGTTAGGGTCGTCCTGCACTGTGACCTCTTTGTGACGCGCCACCTGACAGGGGCCAAGACCACTGCAGTAGCTTTAAGCTTCCTAGCCCCAAGAATGAGCCCTGAGCCCAAAAAGCTGATCTCGTTTTGGCTCCAAAGCAAACTCCAAACTTCAACGTGGAAGCCAAAACCAGATTCTGAAGCCCAAGCCCCAAGCCCTGCGCTTCGAAATTCAAACTGCTCAAATCTCTGGTTCTCTGGTTTCGGGTTTAGGGTTTAGGGTTAGCAATCTTGCGCATATCCTATGACAGGCACAGTTCCAACCGTTATTCGGAGGAAAAAAGCACAGCTACAACTTCAACACGTGGGCACTGTTCTAGGATAGGGGAATTGTCCACTGGAAAATTCGGAAGCTTCAACCTTCGGACACTGAACCTTAAATTCCCCACAAAAACAAAAGCACTAGACTGAGACCTTCCGACAACAAACCCAAACTTTGCCCCTGACGATGCGACGTTTAAGGCCACAAAAACTAGAACTACGTGGGGATGGAGGGAGTCTTGCACCAAGCTACCTAACCTATAGCTTAGGAAGTACCACATGTCGGGGGTCATAAGTGGTGCATGCTTTCCTGCATCCACAGTAGGAAGCCGACGGCAAGTTCTACTTTTGTGAGATCTTGCTGGGATTGGAGTACCTGCACTCCCAGCAGGCGGAAAGTTGAGATGGCATGAAGGGCTCCACCTCTCTCTATGTATGTATTTAGAAATGTGTATGCTTTTAGGATATCCGATCTATAGCTATTAGTCAGAGTGCATGAGCAGTGCTCAAGTTCGGACTTTCAGGGTGTGGCCCCGGAGCTGTTTTGGCATGTCCCTTTGTTGGCTTCACGCGGACCCCATGTGCTAATTGTTTCAAAGAGCACTCAAGGCCAACCAAGCGTCAGGAGTTTAAGGGTTTATGTGGTTTTCCTAAATAGGGGGACCCCAACATAGACCCCCAAATACTATATCTCTTATTATGAGAACCCCCAAACAGGTACCCCTAATTTTGGGAAATCCCCAAACTCTAAACCCTATATACCCTTATATAATCCCCATATAATCCTTATATAACCCCTATAATCTCCTTTAAAGGTACCCCTAATTTTGGGAACCTACCATGTAGGGTTTCGGGCATGGAATTCGGAGCTTGGGGTTTGAGGCTTTGGGTCGAGGGTGCTGGACTTAGGGTTTGGGACACAAGGCTCGAGGATGAGGGTCTAGGGTTTAGGGGTTTAGGGTCTAGGGGTTTAGGGGTTAGGGGGTTTAGGGGTTAGGGGTCTAGGGGTTAGGAGTTTAGGGGTTTAGGGCTTAGGGGTTAGGGTTTAGGGGTTTAGGGGTTTAGGGGTTTAGGGTTTAGGATGAGGGTTTGGGACTATAAAGGGGAGATGCGCCGACACACTCACTCAAGATTCACATCCTGCGAAATTCCTGGAGGGCTGAAACCATGAATGTAGTATGATATCTTCCAAGTGGCAGTGGCTGCATGAGACAGTTCGCCCAAAATGTCTTTTCTTGCATCCTTCTTCCTCGTCGCATTTCTCAACCCGTGATCCCGAGCACACCCTGTGGCAAGAGTCTAGACCCCAACATTTGAATTCTGCCGACAGCCTCTAGCCTTTGCAAAAAAGGTGTCCACGACAATCCATCAGCCCAAGGTGAAGCCGCAAGGTTTCGGGTTCAGCTATACATTCGCATGTCGAGCAGAGGCCTGCACGTTGAGAGAGGCATGCTGTCATTGGCTGAAACATTGGCAATTAATCTGCCAAGATTAGGCGAAGACTTCTACGTAACCGCGCATGCTTTAGAGCCTGCAGGAAAGTGACATAACGTAGGTTTCTTGGTTGAAGTATGACCCCTGGCTTTCTTGTCGTAGGCCTGCGTAGCAGCTAGGGGCACCCCCTAAGCCTAATTACATCAACTCGTGTTGCTTCTTCAAACCTGCCCCACGCTTTATGCAATAGGTGCTCTACCGCGATCTCAAGCCCGAGAATTGTTTACTGGACGACGTTTCTCGGTTGCAGAACCTAGACGCTAGAGCGTAAAGTCCGGGATTTGTGTTCGAGGAGCATGCAGGATACAAGGATTCTGGGGTGGCTTGCACGCGTTGCTGCAGACTTGCCAAGCCTTTGAGAGAGCCATTTCTCAAAGGCAAAGCCCCCCAATGGGATGTGTAAGATTACAGTCCCTATGAAGTAGATAGAACATGGAACTGACCTATGCAATAATAAGATCCCCATGTACCCCACATTTTATCCACTTAAGGGGGAATGTGCCCTAAACCCTAAACCTCATGTTCTACCTACAGATGGGGGACTGTAATCCTACGAAGCCGTAAGCCACAGAGAGACTGTAGTACCCTAAACCCTAAGCCCTAAACCCTAAACATGGACTCAGCCGTCAAAGCGTTCTTGGTTGCTTTGCGAAGTGCATCTGATCTCAGGGAAATTGTTGGAAATGAATCGTGTTCGTATTAGATGAAAGTCAAAGCTGAATAAGGACTATGAAGCTATGTGAGTTATAGTCTAAACTCCTTTAAAGGGGGTTATCTATGGATTTATACAGGGGGCTAGCATGGGGGGGTTATTAAGGGGGTACTTGGAGTTTAGATCATAGCTTATATTGCCTTAACGTTATCCAAATAAGCTACGGACGTATGCCTGCAACTGGAAACCTTGTTTTAAGACGGATTGTTCATCACTACTACAGAGTACAGAGTTTCATTCACGCTGTCTCAAAAACAACGCACGTGAACTCAAGCATCGTCTGCGCGGAAGTTCCGTATATCGGCTGGAATGTGACCCTGAACCGCAATCTCGAAGCTCAAGCCCTATGTGCAACCTACAGCCTATGCATCTGGAGAACGTCCAGCATGTGTCAGACCGACTTGATGCTAGCTCCAACCCGCAAGACCGTGAGCCCGGACAAAGATCTTCCTATCCTTCTGTTCGTAGCGCTTGGGGCGGGGGGGGCTGGGCCGGTCGTCTGAACTACGGTTGCGGTTGACACTGAAGATCCTGCATGGCCTTTGCAGACTGGAATACCGTTTATTCCCCATTCCCAAGGTATGAGGTATCTAGTGGTCATGCAGAATGTTCAATATACACAGTATGGACCCCTTTGAGTAGGCCCCTACCTACCACAATTCTCAATGTCTGCTTTGGAAAAGGCCTCTAGCTTGAGCAACCCCACGCGAGCTAAGCCCCAAAAACCTCAAACCCTAAGCCCCAAATCCTGAACCCTGTAGTCTAAGCCCTACATCCCTGAATCCTACCTAGACCCCAAAAGTATGTAAAATAATAGCCCTAAACCCATAATAATAGCCATAAAGGCCATTATTTTACATACTTTGAGGGGTCCTAAACCTTAAACCCTAAATAACATGGTAGTTTCCATTTTCTTTTCCATTATTTTACATACTTTTGGGGTCCAGGTAAACTCCAAAATAGGGTCTTAGGGCCCAAATACTATAATATTAATGGTATTTGGGCCCTAAAGCCCTATTATTTGGGTCCTCGAACCCTGAAGGAACTACAACCAAACCCTAAAACCCTAAACCCTAAACCCTAAAATACCCTAAAATCCCAATCACTTTTGGGGGTCCAGGTAAGCCCTAAATAATCTAGTAGTTTCCATTTTCTTTTCCATTATCCCTATATAACCCCTATATAACCCCATTATTTTCCTAATGAACTACAAACCTTAAACCCTAAATAACATGGTAGTTTCCATTTTCTTTTCCATTATTTTACATACTTTTGGGGGTCCAGGTAAGCCCTAATGAACTACAAACCTTCATCCTCTACCAAAGGAAGGCCACATACGGCTGACAGACTTCGGCTTGTCAAAGGACTTTCGTAGTCAGGGCTTAGACTTCCGTGTTGAAGGGTTTAGGGTTTAGGGTTGAGAATTTTTGGGTTACTGTTTTTGGGGTTCAACCCTACAAACCTAGATCCTAAACCCCTGAATCCTCAACCCTAAATCGGGTTTAGGTCGAGGGTGTGCAGCCTCTAAGTGTGGTTGAGGGTGCTTCAGGAGGAGTGGGAGAGTCAAGGTGGATACCATTCTTGGGGTATATGTGGGGATCATGTAGGGATCAGTATGAGGATCCTCTCGTCCTCACGCAGCAAATTATCGGTCAGTTTGGCCTCGCAGAATGGGTTTGGGAGTCTGCGTTACAGATCCTCTGGTTGGAAGATGTATGTTTTTGGGATGTTCAGTGTATCGAACTTTGTGTGCCTTTCTCAGCATTTCGAGATGTCCTTGTACTGAGCGTGACAGCCCTCTACCCAAAAACGCCCCCGGAAGTTCTGTGGGCAAGCACTAGAGCACATTTTGAAGACCTCACCCAGTGGTCTTACTCAAATGGTGGTACGTGTAGACAATTTTCAGACGTGGGCTGACAGAACTAGAGTTATCCCAGACATACAGCTTTGAATTCAGTGACACAAATGCATTTTCCTGATGCATGTTTGTGAGCTCGGTATTGGTTATTTAAGCAAGGTGTTTATGGCACCTTTTGCCCGCAAACGCTGCACCTCATGTCCTGCGTCATACGACATGAGCATGTAGCGTGACCCGACATGAAACGCACCTAGCCTGTTTTTTTTTTTTTAAGGATTCTAATGCAATTTTGCAGACCTGATCCCATGATGTGGCATTTTCTCCAATCTGTCCTCAAAACATCTGCAAGAGGACCCCAAAGCCCTGAACCCTTGCAATCCCACCATATCTCTGGCCACGAGGGTCCCTAGGGTACCCCTGTGTTGGGGCACGAAGGCCTGAACCCAATTTCACACAATTCTTTAAAAGGGTGAAGTCTGTAAGCAAAACTTCCGTTGTGCCGTAATCTACAAACAGTACATGCTTCACCCAACCTCTAAGCCTAAGCCCAAGATTTTGAGGATCTCAAACCTTACATAACGTTAAACCCTATTCGCTATTTAGAGCTCTAGGATACCCATATGTTGAGAATGCGTCCTTCACGCAGGACAACCTGACCAATTCAGCCCTTTTCACGTCTTTCGTCGCTTCCTTAGATGAAGCAAGGAACAAGGGTTTGAGTGACTGGTTGTTTGTAGGGAATAGGGGAATATAGTATACAGGGGTTATAAAGGGATTTTGTTCCCTTATTCCCTACCTGGAACCAATAAGTTGAGTTTATAGTCCCCCTTTAAAAGTAGATAGAACATGGTTATATTTCAATAAGATCCCCAAATACCCCATATTCTATCTATTTAAGGTGGACTGTAGGATTTAGGGCCTTGGATGGAGGGTTCTCAGCTCCCCTCGAAGGAGGGCATCGTTTGCGGAGAATGGGGTAAGGGGCAGAACCTAAACCCTAAAACCCTAAACCTTAAAACTCTAAAAACCCTAAACCTTAAAACCATGAAACCCTAAACCTTAAAACCCTAAAACCCTAAACCTTAAAACCCTGAAACCCTAAACCTTAAAAACCTAAAACCCTAAACCTTAAAACCCTAAAACCCTAAACCTTAAAACCCTAAAACCCGAAACCCTAAAACCCGAAACCTTAAAGCCCTAAACCCTAACATTAAACCGATTAAACCCTAAAAACCCGAAACCCTGCTTTGACAACTGACGTCCGGCTTGTTTCCTGGCATTTGAAAAAGAACGGCTTCAGTTACTCCGCCTCTGCTAGCTTCAAAAGGGTTTAGGGTTTAGAGTAAATGCTCATGTCTAAGGAAGTTTCATTCAGGTGGGTAGCTTACCCCATATAAGCCTTCCATAGCCCTCATACAGTCCTAGTGTCCCGTTTTAAGCCCTATATAAGCCTCATGTACGGGTACCCACCTGGTAACTACCCGCCTTTACTGGTGCTTGGGGATTAGGGATGGTGATTGGGATCCACTCCTCCACTCTCCCTTACGCACCAGTAAGTTAATCAAGATCTTAGGATTCTAGGCTTTAAGGTTTTAGGGCTTTAAAATCTAAGGTTGAGGGTTTGAGGATTGAGGGGTTTAGCACAATCCTTCAAAAGCGATTCTAGGAGTCAGACGCTCATGCGGGTGTCCGTTGAGTAGTCGCTTATTTGGGCATGCTGGGCAAGAACTTCTGCTAAACAGTCTGATGTTGTTTGAAAACATCCCATCTTTGGCTCCAAGTGTTACCGTTAGGCTAGAAAACGCACAAACTATGAACACGAAGGCACGTGATACTACTCCCAGAAAGGTTTAATTCGATCATGGAATTAGGGGTGTCGGATGTCACTGTCGGCACTGGACAGAAGTTACTCATCCTGTAGCCAGCAACATGTAGATGTGTTCTACTTCACTCCTCCCCTACCCAGACCCCCTAAAGGATCCAACAAATGGAACCCCCTGACAATCCCCTAGTTTCCCCAATGTAGTAATGGGTTCCATTTTTTGGATCCTTTAGGGGGTCTGGGTAGGCCCGAAACTTTAATCCGGGAACTCAAAGCTTCGACCTAGAACAGGTCGGCACTGCTGGCTACCTGAGCCCAGAAATGGTGGCTCGGCAGGCCTTTCTGCTTTTGTGGGTTGGGCTTCAGGGTTTAGGGTCTTCTTGTTCTGAGGCGTAGGGGTTAAGCAGATAGCACTTAAGGATTCAGACTCAAGACCTGACCAAGTGAAGAAGACACAACTAGGTTAAACGGAGTCCCAGCCTGTCTCTAACCTGAGGATTCAGGATTGAGGGCATGGGAAAGGTAGTTCTTGCTAAGGCGTGCATGCAAGCTGCTCAGGTTTGCCATGCGATGCTGCCCAGGCATAGCTACACGGCCAAGATATGGAAATACTGATGCTCACCACTGAAGTTACCACCCTCTTGTAGAGTTTACGATATAGGGGAAGTGATGCAGCCTCAGCAAGCCCTTTGTCCAGAAACAATCTCAACAAGACTTGAAAGATCAAGAGGCTTCAAAACCAATCCTTTTCCCCAATGATTACAGCTCCTGGCCACGCCTGGCAAGTGCGCCCAGTCAACTCCAACAGCCATGCGGAATGTTGAGGTTTTGCTGAGGGTGGGGGCAACTGTCTGGTTCTTGCCTTGCATCCGCATCACGTGCCAGGCTTGTGGACGGCGGTGTGCTGATCGCGCACAATGTTTGCTATCTCCCAATTTCGGTTTGGGTGGTCTGGAGCTGACCCGTAAACAAATAGCGCACGACAAGTTTGACAAGTGCTCAAAGGCATCCAAGAAAGCACTTAGCTAAAACGCGCATGTGTGCTATCGTCCACTAAAGCCAGCATCACACACCCTGAAGCCAATGTCTTAAACCCAGAAGGCTAAACCCCAAACTCTATATCCTAAACCCTAAAACCACGAACCTTACCTGCAGGGCCATGGATTGCCGCTGGACTACTACTGCCTTGGCTGCTCAGTGCTCAGCCTCTTTCTTTTGCATCGAACACGGTTTATAAGAGTTTAGGGCATAGGGTTTAGAGTTTGGGGTTGGAGTTTAGGGTATCGGCTTTAGGGTATAGGGTTTAGGACCAATGTTCGATCTCCAGAGTTCGGATCGCGTTAGAGGATAGAAACATATATATATATATATATGTGTATAGTTTGGGGTTGGAGTTTAGGGTATCGGCTTCAGGGTATAGGGTTTAGGACCAATGTTCGATCTCCAGAGTTCGGATCGCGTCAGAGGATATAAACATATATATATATATGTGTATATATATATATATGATATGGTGCCCTCCTCTAAAAAAGAAGCACCATGAAGTATTTGTCAAAAGTAGCCTAAACCCTACTTGAAGCATTGCAAAGAGGCAAGCCAATCAC
The DNA here is from genome assembly GCA_905231905.1 of Symbiodinium pilosum. Classification (NCBI taxonomy): domain Eukaryota; class Dinophyceae; order Suessiales; family Symbiodiniaceae; genus Symbiodinium; species Symbiodinium pilosum. Next base: position 36,692 of record CAJNIZ010042685.1, read on the forward strand.
CTCCAGGTTTCCAATTTTGCAGCAGCTGCTCGTTATTATGCAAGAGCTTTCCTTGAGGATTGTTGCGCAAGGACTGAGACCCTTACCTGAGGCCCAAAACCCGCTTGCGGGGAACCTGGTTTTGCTTCATGTACAAGATTTTGGCCCTTGAAAAGGTGTAGGTGTTCAAGGGTATAGGCTTTAGTGGCATATAGGGTTTAGGGCTAACACGTGCAGAATGATGGAATGCGGAGGGCAAAATGGTATTAGAAGGGCGGACAAAAAATGGGATATTAATCTAGAGATTAAGAATCAAATGGGTAAAATGGACAAGTAAATGGAAACTGAGATTGTATGAGCTAAGGTCTTAGAGCTCCCAGCATCCGCCTCAACAACGTTCAGACTATAGCTCATATAGGTGTTCACAGAGTTAATTGCAAATGCCATGGTCCTTGTAGAAGCGTGCTATTGGGTGCTTTCCTCAGACCTAAAGGTTTAGGAAGTTTAGGAAATAGGGTTTATAGGGTTTAGGGTTTGGGGGTTTAGGAAATAGGGTTTAGGGCTTAGGGTTTGGGGGTTTAGGAAAATACGGCCCTAAATCGTGTAGTAGCTCTCTCCAACCTGACGGGCGACAACTCCTACAGCTGAATCATTGTTGGAGATAACTTCTTCTAAACGGGGGTGCCTGAAAGCAGGGTTACCATTTTTGGGGGTACCCATACTGAGTTTGAGTTTTTGGAGATATTGGGGTCCATCTATTTCTTGTAACTACACTACCAAAGCCTATGATAATGCATTATTAAACTCGATGAGGAAGACAAAGTTGTAATCCAAATGGCTCCATGCAGCCGGCCATGCCATCCCCACCCACCCTTGCTGTGGCCAGAAGTGGAATCCCTACAGGCGGCGGTTGATGCAATGCTCCACAGAAGCAACGTGCCGTAGAGGACACGGTTTTGACAAAGGCCTGCAATGAGCACGGCAACCTTCACCGCCAGCGCTCGCAAAGGTTGAAGTTTTCCAATTGGAAGAAGAAGGCCTTCAATGACCACGAATGGTATGCGGGAAAAGGCAAAGCTGGCAGTCAAATCCGAACTAGAGCATGCCAAGGTAGAAGTTGAAAGCAAAAAGAATAACGAACCTGTACGTAATCCAATGGTCCTAAAGTCCTAAAGCCATGATTAATTCCCCTTTAAAGGGTTTTACTTATCAGGCGTCTACACTATCTGGAAACCGAAGCCCTAAACCCTAAGCCCTACACCCTAAACCCTAAACCCTAAAGCATTAGACCCTAAAGCCCCTTGCTGACCCTGGCCTGCAGGACCTTCCACACAAGATGGACTGAAGCCTGCACCCTGAACTAGAACGTTCGAAAATCATCGACATTCCCCCTTAAGTAGATAGAATACGGGGTTTAGGGTGTTGGGATATAGTCACCCTTAAGTAGATAGAATAGTAGCTCGAGCGCCTCGGGAAATGAATTTCAAACTGGGGGGGACAAGGGGTAGAGGAGTATAGTCCCCCTTAAATAGATAGAATATGGGGTATATGAGGATCCTACTATCATATACACGAAGCCATATACTTAAGGGGGACTATAAACCCTAAACCTCGTTGAGTTTGTAGGTTGAGAGGGATGGCCGGTCTTCTTGTATGGCTCACCGGAGTTTTAGGTGTCCTCACAAATGGTTTAGGGTTTAGGGGCTCAGAGCCACCTGAATCCTCCTCAACATCTTTACCTGGACCCCAAAAGTATGTAAGATAATGGAAAAGAAAATGGAAACTACTATATTGTTTAGGGTTTAGGACCCCAAAAGTATGTAAGATAATGGAAAAGAAAATTGAAACTACTATATATTATTCAGGGTTTAGGGTTTAGGACCCCAAAAGTTGTTGGGGTTTAGGTACACCTCCGAATACACCCCAAACTCTACGCAGCGTGGCTGAGTGCCCGAGGCTTGTTGTACTGCCTTCTAACTGGCTCACTGCCGCACTACGAGGGCGACTACAAGGTCCAGGGCCCACTCAGGGAAGGGGTCACAAGATGGGGAATTATAGTTAGGGTTTAGGGTTTAGGGTGTATACAAGGGTGGAGAGTTTGGATTAAAGGCTCTATAAGGCTCTTCTGGGTTTGGGGTACATAAGCTTCCATCAGGTTCTTCCCCCTCCTGGATCGTTTGCCATACATTTTCTTCCCGAAGTCTGGATTAAGGTTTAGACATTTGGCCAGTTTTCCCTCAACATGAGCAGTGGTGTAGTCTAAGCTCCTACTATATCTTTCCTTACTTAAAACGCCCAACACCTCCTTTTTAATCCCCTATATAATCCCCTAAACCCTCAACCCTAAACCGCAAATGAAAGGGGTTGTATACTCCCCTTTAGAACAGCCTGTTACAGACTTTAGATTATAACTCATATGGATGACATGGAAGCAACCCATGGGTTTTGGGCTTTACTTTTCCATGTGTTCTCCCAAGTACACATGTAAATGTAAGCGTAACTTTTTTTTGAAAGAGAAGCATTGCAAGGCCCCATTCAGCCCCATTGCCGCCGAAACTGAGTAACCTCAATGGGCCATTAAGAATTGCGGTAACAAGCTACTTCCTTCTTGTTCGTGCAGCTGATGCACTTGGGGTTCTTATTGAGTTCATTGGTTACGCCCAACAGGTGGTGGACCAGATTGGCACGCACTTCAAGACATTCAACTTCATTAAGCTGGATGAGGATGACGTGCTTGGTGGGAAGTCAGGCGCACTGCAGGCCTCGACCACGGCGGTGCGCAATTTCCAAACCGACCTAATCTTGTACACCTGCATGACCGACACCAAGATCAAGACTACTGCCTCAAGCATCGTTGAGGGTCAGCTTAAGGACGCCGAGCAGCGGACGGAGATCAAACATTTGACTGCGGCCCTGGTGGATGCTGCGCGGGCAAAGGTGAAGTCAGAGTCCTCAGCCGCCTAAAGCCCTTCAACAGTTCGGTCAAGTGAATGCGTGGCCTGAGAAGCCAATTAGTAGGGACCGCGTAGATGAACACAGGGCTTAGGGCTTAGGGCTAGATAGAATATGGGGTTTTATAGGGATTACATTATGGGGAAAATGGAAAAGAAAATGGAAACTACTATTTAGGGCTTAGGGCTTAGGGGTTTAGAAACAAGGCTCCAGCAGCAATTGATCAGAGCTTCAGGCGAAAGATCAACTTTTTTGCTTTTGCAAAGCTGCAAAGGCAAGCTAAAGTAGGTTTGTAGGTTTTTCCCTAAGAGTATATATGTGCAGCTTCAAGTTCTTGAGCCTCCATGATCCTTTCCGTAAGGTTGTGATTAAAAAGGCACCAAGACTCAGACTTCTCTCCCTCACATGTCTACCGGGGGAAGGCCAAATCGCCTAAACCCTAAACCCTAACAGCTGCCTAAACCCTAAACCTTCTCGCGTAGGCCT
>CAJNIZ010042685.1:46073-61778 GCA_905231905.1 Symbiodinium pilosum
CAGGGTCATGTAGGTTCTGTGCGTTGCCAGCGACTGCAGCTGGTGGCAGGTAAGGGGCCGCGCATGCAAAGACAGCTGGCAGACTTGGATCTGATTCCAATCGTTTACGAAAACTATGAAAACCACAACACAGGCTGCTTGGTACGTAGTTGTTGCAAAAAACACATGCTCAAAGCCTGACAGCTGTCCAGCATCTACTAGGATCGTGTGACAAATTTTGAGTGGCACAGCAGAGAGAGAGAGAGAGAGAGAGAAAGAAGCAATTCTTAAGGGCACCACTATATGTGCAGAGCTGCTGATGCAGTGCCAGACCTGAGGCAATGTCTGTCTGAAGACTTGAGGGCTGAAGTTCAAAATGTGCCAGCTTCTGCTTGCTTTCTTTCAGACAGGGTAGCCACACTGCGTTAGCAACACTTGCCATTAGGAATAGAGCTTATCTTGTCAACTGGTGATGTTGCGGAAGGCCAAGTCAATCGGGCTACATTGGATTTTTTGCGCTATACCTTAACTTAATAAAGTCATTAGAGTAACAATTTTCCTTGCGAGCCTTTAGAGAGAGAGATCAATGCAGGACAACGTCACTTTCGTGGATATCCCGATTCGCTCTCATGGAAATCAGCGTTGCTGAGGCCTGGTGAACAGTTGTTTGGTTGCAGCGTTCCGAATGAGCATGTCAGCCATGTGAAGCATGCATCCCGTCAGGTGGTTTCGAAGCTGCTGGCTTGTGCTTTGCAGGATGGAAAAAAGAAGCGCTCACATTCACTCCCGCTTGGACATCTTCCCGAACACGTTCAGCTCCATTGACCCATTGCCATGAAAAACACCGAACATGTTCCATTGCCTTGAAAACCACTGAAAACCCTTGGAATCCTTAATATTTTTCGGCACCGCCGGGCAGTAGATCCAGTACTTATAATCCCCCTAAATGGGCTTATAGGGGTTACCCCAATTATAAGTAGGGTTATAATCCCAGTTATAAGTAATTACTAAGTCCCATGGGCCTCCAAGTAGGGTTTAGGGCTCGGGGGTCAAGGACTCCAAACTCCCCAAAGAAGCCCTGGAGCAAGAACTCAAGAACCATGAAAGGCTTCCCAACTTGAGCTCTAGTTTCGCCGGCACAAAGTCTGCAATATATATATATATAAATCATCAGCTTACCCGTTGCTGTATGAGTTATGATCTAAACTCCTTAAATGGGGCTGTATAAGGGATTCTGTAGGAGACTGTTTTAGGGGTTAGTAAAGGGGATACCAGGAGTCTAGACTATAGCTCATATGTGTTTCTACTATACTACGCAGGGTTTTTGCGATTTGTGCAGTCACTTGAGTTTCAAGCTCCTAAAAGACAGTTTGCCCACTGGGAGCATGTGTTCTGCTATATACGGGTTATGTAGGGATCTATGGGGTTTAGGGTTTAGGTATTTTCCTCCAACACTGGAGATTCATATGGAAAATGCAATGGAAACAGTCTATTACCCCTTGAAATCTCAGTTAAATAGTACATACTGCCAGCCCTAAACCTTCAACCCCAGAGGCTTAAACCCTAACCCCTAAACCCTGTACCAGGCCATGATCCAGAAGCGGGTGAAGGGTGAGCCTGTTCAGTTTCCGCACGGGCCTTGCGCTTACTTACTGGTTCTTAGTAGGGAATCAGGGACATAATCCCTATATACTATATTCCTCATTCCCTGGTAAGAACCAGTAAGTTTAGGCTCCGGGTTTATTGTAGGGTTTCATGCGGCAGTGGCATATTCTCATGAGTTTGGGGGGGCTTGGGGTGAGATGCATGCAGCGGTTACAATTTGGGGCAGCCATTGCGTGTAAGATTCCTGCTCCATGAGACCTTTTGTGCCGACAATTGGGTTGGGAGTGGTCACGGGTTTCAGGCCTAGGGCCCAGGGTTAAGTTTAGGGTTTAGGGTTTTTCAGTTTATGGGGTCTGGGAGTTCAGGATGTTTGGTTCAGGGATTCTAGCTCCATTTTCTTGAGGTGGGGTCTGTGATAGCAGTTTGGATCTGCAAATGTTATCTTCTCTTGGTTGTCCTATTGTTGACCTGTGAAATCCTCTAGCTACCTTAGACCTTAGGATTAACACCCTAACCCTAAACCCTAGATTCCCTGAACAATGAAGCCTAAGCTGTGTAAGGGTTTCTAGCTGGCACGAGGCTTCATCTATCAACAGCACGCGCTTTGGGAGAGATTGCTCAGTTGTAGCGGAAGCGCAAATCCAGCGCGAGTTTGGGGTTTCAAGGCTTAGGGTTTAGGGTGTCATGGTTTTGGGTTGGAGGCGGGGTGCTTTCGATTGGCCATGCCATTTTGATGAGTGTTAATCTTCCCTGGCTTCGACATCGTTAGGTAGGGGACACCGAGGTTGTAGCCAGGTAGCATCACAAAGTTCCCCTAAAAACCCTCTCACAGAGCGCACTTTCTGGAATGAATCTACCTACCTAGCATTGCTTTGCTGAGTATTTTGGATTGTCTGTCGTATGTCAGCAATGCATCTCCTTAAGCAAGAGCACTCACTTGACGAGTATGTTATCTGGGATACTAGAGCCCCTAAAATAGAGTAAGCCTGTGTCCTCCATGTGGGTGCAGGAACTTTACAGGAAGAATGTAGTAATCTTAGTTGATTCAAGCAACTCACTTGTGTTTGATGCCTTGACCCGTGCAGTACAGCCAGAACTGGTAAAAAAGCAGCAGATTGTGCCCATAGCAAAATTCCCTCGCAATCGCTACAGTCATCTGGGTGTGGGGCCGAGAATCGTAAATCAGCGGTGAGCTTTCCAGCATACATCATACATCAAGGGCGCAGGCCTTGGAAATTTGAGCTCTATGCAGTGAAAGTTCAACTCTGCCTTAAGAGTTTAGCTGAGGTTGTTTAACGCCTTGATTCCAAGCGACCGTGTTAGCCTTCTTCTCTCCCCCTCAGGCCGTGGGTCAACGCAGATGCCCAAACTCTGCTTTCAGGCACAACAGGGAACGGCGTCTGGCCTTGGGGGTGGTGATGTCGACTGTGTGTTTCTTTCTTGTACAATGGAACCTCCGCTGCGAAACACCTTTGTGGTGTGACACAGTGCAAAAGTGATCGTTTGTATACCCTTCTCAAGGAAGTTGTGCAACTATGATGAAGGCCGCCACATGGGGTACGATCTTCATGGATGAACATCACCAAAGCTGTGAAGTTGGCGTCTAGAGAGGACCAGTCTGCATTTCAAGAAGATTGCTGCAGCATACTTGCAACTGGTGCTTCGTCATCGCCTTCGAAACTCAACGGATGCTTTGGTGATTTGGGGAAAGTAGTATGCATGTGGCAAGCTGCTTAGGGCTCAGGATCCTATAGTCCCCCTTGGGTAGATGGAATATGGGGTATATGGGGATCTTATTATAACATTCCCAAAGCCATATTCTATCCACTTAAGGGGACTATAAGCCATAAGCCCGAGACCCTGAAGGGCGGTGGATCAGAACTAGCTTGCCAAGATACAGTCTTTGCAGTGTCACCCTTCCGTCCTAAGCCCTAAGCATCCCCAATCCGAGGACGTGCACTCTCTCCAGCGTACCTACTTGACCCTCTTTGCCTTTCATGACAGTAGTCGAAGTTGCCGTAGAATTATAATCCCCCTGTACCTAAACCCTAAAAGCTAATCCCTAAACCCTAAACCCTAACTATTTAAGTGGGACTATAAGATCAGAGTCGTTTAGGGTTTCCAGATGCGTGTGTGTCCCAGGCTCGTCCGAAGCCTATTCCTACTGTGGCTTAGTAGGGAATGAAGGAATAGAATCTCCACATAATCCCTTGAAAGTAGATTCCCTTATTCCCCACTAATGAAGGGATTTTACTCTGAATCCCAAATAGGGAACCCCCAGAATGTAGTAGGAATGAACCATAAGCTAAACTCCTTAAAGGGGGTTATAAGTAGGGGATTATATAGGGGACTACTATAGGGGTTAGAAAAGGGGATACTGGGAGTCTAGACCCTGGCTGATATAATCCCTTTATAGTATATTCCCTTATTCCGGACTAACCCCCGTAGGTATTGTTGCAGCAAGTTTCTTTGCCCTGGGAGTGCCCCCAGGTGATCAAAACGGGGGCTGCTCTTCGCAGCGGTCTGACAGTTGCTCAGAGACAGGACCTGCTGTCCATGATACGCTTTAACAGCCAATATGGGCTGGTGCTCTCTGTCAAGAATATGAAGCGCGCAATCCTGGCCTTTAGGAGGGCCGAAGACGGCATCTTGGATGTCGGCGCTGACTCACGAGAGGAGTTGGCACCATGGTTGCGGTTCAAACGCCAAAGCCCTTGTTTGATCACTCACTTCTGAACCTGGGTGCGCTAAGGGCTTAGGGTTTAGGAGACATGCCAAAAGCAGGACTGGTTGAATGTCAAGGTGCTGAGGCAGAAGCCGCTTGATGAAGTCACAGCTGTGACGGAGCTGGGTTTGGTGGACTGCTTCCATGAACCAGAAGAGGCCTATACCCTGAACCCAGATACCTTCAGCTGACCTTCACCTGGGTGTGTTAAGGAACTTGAACTAAGTTGCCATGGTGCGGAACCTTTGTTCTTTACAGTACAAGCTATGCATGCTATGCATGCTATGCATGCTATGGGAACATAACTTGAATCAACACAATACCAGCCGTATGTAGTCCCTATCAGCCGCGCTGAACGAATTAATGATTGTAATTTAGTTTAAGATCATGAGCTATATCTACCCCAGTCACTTCGAAGCAACTGCTTCAGGGGCTCCCTGATGATGAAGCCGTAAAGCCCTAAACCCTAAACCCTAAAACCCTAAAGCCCTAAAACCCCTAAACCTCTAAAACCCTAAACCCTCTCAATGCAGCCTCCAGTTGGTGAGTGCCTTCCCTGTGGCTTTGGGGTACCCCAGTGTTATCCTTTTCCCCTTTTTTATTTGGGGGTCGCCTTATTAAAGCTGAATAGTAGGAAAAAGGGTACCCTTATTATTAAAGGGTTACTAGGGAACCTAGGCTTAGTAGGGCAAGAAAATGGAAACTACTACTGGGGAGCTTATGGTTCAGCATTCGGGGTTAGGGTTCAGGGTTTGGGGCTTAGGGTTTAGGGCTTGGGGTTCAGGATTCGGGGTTAGGGTTTGAGGGTTTAGGGTTGAGAGTTTGGGGTTTAGGGTTTGGGGTTCAGGGAAGCAAAAGAGATTGAACCTACCCTGAACCCCAAACCCTAAACCCTGAACCCCAGCACTAAGAATCTTACAGGGGCTACTCTAGGGATGCTTTCCTCCATGCCGCACTTGCAAGCAGTAAGATGGGTAGCAGAGTAAGGTCTCTGCAATCTGGCTAAGCTTCAGTTCCTTTTTGTGTCCCCTCAGAATATGGCCCCGAGTCCGTGGGGAACCCGAAATGGGACCATGTTGTTCAAAACCCACCATATGGTGTTTTCCACCCATTTGTGTTTGAGCGTCTGTTCTGCTTGCAGAGCAGCTGGCTGCAATCAAGTTCCGTTCTTGTACAAGTATGGTATAGGGTTACCTCAGATAGAGACCTCAAGATGATATGGGTAGTAATTTAGACCCTCAGAGACCCCAAAGCAAACGCATCTGAGTCCAACAGTCGGGCTCAAAGATGATGTGGAAGTTTCTGCAAAATGCCCCGTTAGAATCCGTAGTAGGGACGCCAATGTGATTTTTGGGCAATCCCCATACAGGGATTTCCCAAACTTAGGGGTAGCTGATTAGGGGTCCGCTTATCCTGGGAAACTACCATCCTATTAAACCCTAAACCTTAAATCCAACCACTATCTTGAGAAAACGGTGTAGGGTGTAGCGTTTCTGGAAGGCCTGCTGCAGCCAGATCCTGTTCACCTGCCATGTTTGAAGTGCATTTTCTGGGCTGCTGTCAAGGAACTTAATTCGATCATATTCTGGGCATATGGTAATTACAAGGGTTTCCTTATTATGGTATCCTGAATTACGGTCCTTAACAGCAACCCATTTTTTGGATGCAAAGGATTCGGAGTTCAAGAGAGCTCGTCTTGTTTCCTTGCTTAGGATAAGCTCACCATCGTCCTTGTACCCTAAACCCTAAACCCAAACCCTAAACCCAAACCCCAAACATTACTTAAGTGAACATGAGCAGGAGGGTGGAGGGGTAAGTCCCGGCGGAAAGCGTTAGTGTACATAGTGCTCCTTAGGACGGTTTGGGGTTCACGACCTAGGGTTGAAGTGGATGCATATGTTTAGGGGTTAGGGTTTAGGGTTTAGGGATTGGTGTCCAATGCGGGGGGCCGTAGTACCTAAACTTTAAGCCCCCTTTGTCAACCATTCTAAACCTTAAGTTTACCCCGAACCCTGAGCCCTAAATCCTAAAACCCAAAACCCTAAAATCATCTTTCGAAGCCTACCTTGTCTCGAATCCGCCCAAAGACCCTGCAATTACACCTGAGACCTGACCCTCCAACTGCCCTCCATTAGGGGGGTTTCCTTAAATTGGAAGTGCCTTTTGGGGTTTCTATAATGAGGATTGTAGTATATGGAGGTCTGTATTGGGGTTCCCCTATTTGCGGAAATACCTCATGGGGTGGGTACCCACTATTCGAGGCCTTATAACCCCAAAAAAGAATGCCGAGAGGTTCTTGGGGAACAGAATGTTTTACGCTCTTTTCGGCATATCTAAGGACTTGCCCGCAGAGAAGGTGACCTTGAAGTTGCAAACCAGGCTTTGAGGACATGCTTCTGAGATGTAGCGGCCCTGGCCATACGTAAGGTCATAACCTGATTATTACCTAAACCCTAAAAGTATGTGAAATAATAGCCGTAAACCCATTATAATAGGCATAAAGGCCATTATTTCACGTACTTTTGGGTCCAGGTAAGGGTCCTTTCACTGTTCCAGTATGGCTTACACTGGTATATCTTACACTGGCGTATCTCTCGTAGGCCCTAGGTCTCCAGGACAACAGCATAGCTCTTTTCTATCGGCAAGAAGCGAGATGCTTGCTATCGTATGAACTATCGTGAAAATTCCTTAAGCGGGGTTATATGGGGGACTACTATAGGGGTTATTCAGCGGGATACTAGGAGTTTAGACTATAAGTCAAATGTCCCTCGCCCAAATGACGCATGACATAGTTGAAGGATTCTTGGCGAAGAAGCTGCTCAAGTGCACATCCTGCAATCTTGGCTCAACACAGCTTCCTGCTGACCAGAAGGCTTAAGATTTCAGCTCATACGCCCTAAAGCTTCAACCCCATGTCTCGGTCAAGACCTCTCGCTGTGACCATGATGCAATGTCCTTCAAGACTGACCTCTCACTCCTGCAGCGGCCCTATATAGCATTTCCGAGGAAGAAACGCGCTGTTGATCCCGAAACCTCCTACGTCTAACCCCTGTTGGATCCACAATTTTCCAAAGTAGCTGACTACTTACTAGGTCGCCCTGACCATCTAAACCCTAAACCTTTAAACCTTTCAACCCTAAACCCTCAGATCCTAAACCCATAAACCCATAAACCCTAAACCCTTAACACCTAAACCCTTAAACCCCAAACCCCAAACCCTTGCAACCTAAACCCCAAACCCTGAAACTCTACATCGGGCCTTTCCTCTGCAATGTGGGCTCCTTTCTTTGTGGCGGCCTCGGACTAGGAAGTTGCTCTTCAGGTTTTGACAAGCGCTCTTTGATAAGGGTTTAGGGGTAGAGGTTTTAGGTTTAGGTTTTAGGGCTTCGGGTTTAGGGTTTTTGGGTTGGTGGTTGTGGGTTTAGGGGTATAGGGTTTAGGTTTTGGGATTTAGTGTACAGGGGCTTAGGGTTCCCCAACCCCCTGAGAACCAGATGGAAGAGATAATGGACAACGAAATGGAACTGGGGTTTGTAGCAGATTTGGGTAACTACACCCCTGAAGACAAGTAGGATCCTGTTGTAGTGATATGATAGTGCTAAGGCCCTTCGTAGCCTTAGTATAGAGGTTGAAGTCAATCAGTTCTTTTGGTGAGGTAGATCCCAGCGCTGCGAAAGGAACAAAACCCTAAATCTTAAACCAGGGCTTAGGGTTTAGGACTAACCTTCCTTTGAGGGAGTCATTCTTAGAGTTTCCTGACAATGTCTATTCCATTTAGTGCTCCTAGGAGTCTAAGCAAACGCTGCCCAAGATTGACGTGGACGCCCAAAAGGGTACCTGTAAAGACCTTTGAAGTTTTCAATTGGCCTATACGGGTTTCCACGTTGGTTTGGGAGAGGCTTCAATTCTGATGTAGGATATCTGCAGGAATTGATCACCAACCTAGAGGCACTGCAAACAAAAAAAACCGGGGCTGTGGCTACTTGAGCGCTAGACAGCAAACCCCCCAAACCCTGAACCCTAGACCCTGGAACCCCAAATCCGCGATTAAAAAGCTTAAACCCTAAACCCCGAAACCCAAGGGGCTTTAAGCCTGCAGATAATTCAAACTGCAGGTTGCCAAGTCTACAGATAGTATCCGCTTTGCAGTTTCTGGAGCCCTAGCAAAAGGTAATTCATCTTACCTGTATCACTTGCGTGGGGTCAACGAACAGACCGGCACGCGGTTTAGGGTTTAGGGGTTAGGGTTTTGGCGGTTAGGGGATTTGATCTCTGGAGTTTTAGGGTTCAGGGCTTGGGGATCGGATCCGCGAGGTTTTAAGGCTTAGGAATAAGCCAAGCCGACTTGGGGGGAATGATCCTAGGGTTTAGGGTTTAGGCCCACCCTTGAAATTGTCAAGTCGATTCTCTCTTCTCCACAAGCATCTTTTGATTTTCTCCAAAACCCAAAACCTCCTAAAACCCTGAACCCTAAACCCAACCTGTACCCTGAAACTATGAGTGCCAAGCACCAGCCTTGATTATCCTTCACCCTAAAGACTCTTGGACCCCGCATAATGAGATCCCAAACTTCAATGGAGCCTTAAGGTTTGAATCTGGGCTAGGGCCGGCTTGGCAACACAAGCTTCACCAGGGTCCTGTAAGCCATAGTCTAAACTCCTTAAAGGGGTTTTCTTATGAGGGATTATATAGGGGACTACTATAGGGCTTATTAAGGGGGATACTAGGAGTTTAGACTATAGCTCATGCATTTAGAGCTTAGGGTTAAGGCTTTGGTTTGTAGACGCCAGCCCTTGGGAGTTCAGCGGGTGACCCTAATCTTCAACTTTGCCAGAGGTTCAAGTAACGAAACGCCAGGAAACTGGACCAGCAAAGCATGCAGTTTCAACACACAACCCTAGGACTTGCAGAAAGATTTCGGCTGCGAGCGATCGAGTGCGGAGCCAAGTTTGGCTCCAGCGGGGACAGCTTTTCAACCCTGAACACCTAAACAATTCCCAAAGGAGATCCCCTTTCAATCCTCCACACCTCGCAGTTTCTGGAAATGAAACGCTTTCTTTATACTCCAGATTCAGAACCCCTATAAACCATTCAGTAGCCCCGTATTAACCAAGTTACTAAGTCCCCCTGACCAACTTAGGAAATGGTGTTGCCAGGCTGCTTTTTTTTGGAGGTGGGGTGCCTTGGGAGATGAAGTTGTGTTCGTGGATCCTGACAGTAGCTGCCGCAAAACGAACATGCAACTCAAATCAGGACCCTCTAAAGTCTATGGTCCTGGTAAATTTGGCTACATGTTTTGGGTTGCGGGAGGAAGGCCATCACCACAAGGGTTTGGGGTTGGAGGTGTTTGGGGGCGCCCCATGCAGGCTTTGGGGCATAAACTTTACAGTCAGATCTGCGTTTGCATTGCATCACACCCTAAACCCTAAATCCTAAACCCTAAACCCTAAATCCTAAACCCTAAACCCTACCATCAGGGGGCTTAAGCAGCCCCAAGGCTACCTACCATGCCAGAAGGTATGTACCATGCTGGGCACGATATGATTCACAATGAGTTACTACTGTGCCAATATGGCTAGGCTTCACTGACAGTGTCGGGTTGTTTCTCTGGGCAGTTTATTCTCGAACGATATCCCAAAATGGCCTTTATTGCAGGCTTGTGAAGTCGTACAGTTTACCCAGTTTTCAGGTTTCACGTGGGTTGGGTTTTGAGGTGCTTCGACCGCAGCACCGCAGAGTGCCGATGAGGAGGCTCGGATCGGCACTGGGAGGGTCAGGGAGGCCTCCTCCCCTCAATGAAAAATTGTCTCCACGCTCCTCATACCACCCCGAATAAAGTGCCGTCATGAAACTGCAAAATGGGGAGCATTATCCTTTTGGGGTGGGTGAACAACCGTTGCGGTCCTTGGGCATTGGGAGAGAATTCTTGATAGATTCTTTCAGTAAGCGAGGTTTAGGTCTGTTGCGTCTCACGCATCTAGACTGGTTATAGCCGTTATAGCCTCTACTTTTGACAGTCAAAGACGTTCCGTTACTTGTCAGGAACTGAACAAAATCTAGGCGAAGATGTTGCCAAGCAAAAGCGGCACGAGCGTACCGTACAATGATTGAGCGTTCCCTGCTTGGAGGTTTATGGTAACCATTTCCAAGCTACAATTGTATTCACAACCCAAAAATTAGCAGAGAAGTCGCCCAAGATGGTTATCACACAAATACCGGTTGTCATTTGGCTATCCTTGCCGTGAACTTGCAAGTATGTAGGAATAAGGCCCCCTAAGGCCCTGCTTTAAACCCTAAACCCCCATACCATATAGAACTGTCAACCCCAAAAGCCCCAAAGCTATGAGCCCTAAGTCTCAAATCCTAAGCCCCTTTGTAGGCGCCTCCCATCACCCCAGACGCCGCGCCAGACGCTTACAGGAACGTTTCCTTTTGGGTTGTGGAAGGGAGGGAAGGGGGTCGAGGCTTTGAGGTGAAATGCTCGTGGATGGAGGATGGAGGGCGCAGGCTACAGGGACTTCAGGAATATGTGGGGGTTTCCTAAAAGTAGGAGTACCTTTTTGGGTGTCCCTATAACAAGGATTATAGTATTTGGGGGGTCTACATTGGGGTCCCCCTATTTTGGGAAACTACCATGTGGTATTGTGAAGAGATTCTCGCGATCCCTGTGCCGGTAGAGAATATGCTGAACAATTCTCCACCATGGCGCAAGTACGAACCTAAACCCTAATCCTAACCCGCTTTAGTTCGGCCAGCGATAAGTCACATCGTTGATTCAAGTCTCTCCCCATGATCAAATTCTGCCCCTGAACCCGGAACTAAGATCTGTAAAACCTGAAGCCACAACCCAAATGTGGATGGAGGAAATATTCCACCGCACCGCCCTTTCTCTAGTCCCAACAATGGTAACTACATAATTTTGGAGATTGAGAGTGGCGCAAGACTTTTCCATTTACTGTATGACATTTCCTTCTGAACGCAGTCCAAATCCTTGCCATGGCGGTTTCCGGCACATATCCTGTTCTCTTGCGGAACCATACATCTGGAACCCTCGCCTCCCGGCCGCAGCCTGCTATTTGTAGTCTAGCCCTAAGGGTCCAAGTACCCAATAATCATATACTTACCCAGAACCTGTACTATAATCACCATTACCCAAATCCCAAGTATCTAATTATTGGGTACATGGACCCTCTGGGTAGGGCTCAAGGTAGGCATTGTCTGGAGAGTCAGAGCCCCAAGAGTTACGGCACCTACAAAGTATAGTATTTTGGGGTCTATATTGGGGTCCCCCTATTTAGGGAAACTACCATACGGGTAAAATGGGAGAAGGGCTTAGTGACTAAGTTTAGTGTTAAGAAAATAGTTTTAGGAGGGATTGTCATAAGGGGCGTGCCCTACTTCGATATATCGCGATCCATATGGGATTGAATGCGGGGGGTCCCTACTGAGGATTATTTCAAAGATTGTTTTTAAGGTGCTCTTATCTGCCTACCTGCCAAGGCCACAAAGGGTGCCAAAGCAGGCTGCCGCAGGGGTCATTGCCTTTAGGGAATTTCAGACTCTTCTGGAAGGTCCTTGAAAATCAGTTTTAATTTCTGTTGCCTATAGTCCCAATAACCACTCAAGAGACCAGCTGGAACTATGATTTCTGCCAGGGGTTCAGGGAAAAAATGGCTGTTCATGCAGGCCCGAAGTCCTCACCTTTTGGAAGAGTTTAAGATTTAGGGTTTAGGGTTTAGGGGCGGATGGTTATCGATCATCTTGCCACCCTCGTTTATATTCCCCCCCCGAAAGTTCTCCTTGGGTTAGGCTTGTTTAGGGTCAATTAAGCCTTATGAACCGGGGAACCATCGGGAGGATAGTATAGAGAGGATGGTATGTAGAATCTCATATTATTGCCGGTCACCCCCGCCATTCCAGGCGCCTTTTGAGAGGAGTCCGCCAGAACGAAAAGTTTACCGGCCTAAAGCGCAATGTCGGTCGTCTGACTGGGGAGTGTCCTGAGATTGTCCTCAGATTGTCATATCTGCTATATCAAGGTGTTGGCGCTGACTGTTCCAGTGCTTTGGATTCAGGATAAAACTGCCGGCTGTCATGGCTGATGGCTCTGCAAGCTTGATGGTTGGCTGTTGTCCAGAGAATCGATAGCTAGCCTGTTCTTTTTGCATGTGCTATCGGCTGAGAAAAGGAAAGCCTCCAAAACATGGGGCATGCCTTTTGGCTGTTGTCGGAATGTTTGCCCCAGGTTATAAGTGTATACGGCTCCATCACCGACTTCCGCCAATACTAGACCACAATCCACATGGGCTTAGAATGTCTTTACGTAAGAATAGTTGGGTACTTGGGATTTTGGGCTCAGTAATTGCGGTACAGGTGTTGGAGAAGTCTATCATTATTGGGCATCGGGACCAGTACCTAGACCCTGCAAGGCTCTACAAATTAGATCCCTACACAAGCCCCTATTCTTCCCGATATCATCCCTACATAGATCCCCACATCTAAGCTCTAATAAGCTCTGAAGCCTAAACTCTAATAAACTCTAAGCCCTAAACTGTCTAAGACCTAAACTCTCTAGCCTGAACCCGTGAACTCTCTAAACTCCAAACCCTGAACCCTAGCATTTAGATCCCTTGATCGGTCTGGGTAGGGGAAGGTAGCAGCAATACAACCCATGATAGTCCCAGTGTTCATTTCATTCTCCATCTACTTTTCAATATCATTCTCCATTATTGGGGTAATATATATCCCTAAACCCTAAATAAGGGTTTCCATTTCATTTTCCATTTGCCTTTCCATTTGATTCTCCATTATTGGGTTATAAGCATAGGTCCCCAAGCTTTCGCTTCGAAACCTCAGCCAACCCTTGGGGCTCTTGTTTGCTTCTTGGCATTTAGGGTTTAGGGTTTAGGGTTTTTGGGGTTAGGGTACTTGGGGTTTTGGGAGTTTAGAGGTTTTAGGGTTTTCTGCAAAAAAAATAGAGTTTCCGCAATAGTTTTGAGAACCCCAACCCCCAAAGTTAGGACCCTATCAGAGTCGTATGACAACTATGGTCTCCTAATTTTGTTGTTGCAACAATCCTTTCATCCATCAATAGAATCCCCACACGAAGACCCTGTCATCCATACCCAGACCCCAAAAGGGATCGAAAGATCAGACGCCCTAGAATAATGTAGGAATCTTCTTGGGCATTATATAGGGACATTCACGGGCTCATAATCGGATCTAGTTTTAAGATCCTTCCAGGGGTCTGGCCATATCATAACCCAGTATACTAGTTATCCATACCTAAACCCCAAAAGTATTTAGAAATAATAGCCCTAACCCCAAATAATAGCCATAAAGGCCGTTATTTTACATACTTTTGGGGTCCAGGTATTACCTAATTCTGCTACAGGCGTCAGAGCCGCCACCGAAAGCTGCGGCAGCTGTGAAGGCCTGTGGAGCTCAGCTGATATGGCAATGACTTACTGATTGTGCGTAGGCAATGGGAATTGGGAATTGGAACTTAGGGTTTAGGGTTCAGGATGTGAGGTAGGGAAGATTCAAGAATTAAATGTAACAGCAGATGGCACATGAAATGGAAACGTTGGGGATTGGGCCTTAGGGTCTAGGGGTCACGATATGAGGATGGGAATGATAAAGAATTGAATGCAGCAGCAAAAGTACAATGAAATCGAAACTGAAGGTTGATAGGGACATCTAGTGTTTCAGGTTTTGTGGCTGGTTGTTCGTAGGGAATGCAGGAATGAGAATGAACAAGGAAACTAGTCTTGACGGTCTAGCGTTAAGGAAAAGCTATTGGAACGTACTTCACTATTACTGCTTATGTAGAGGCTGCAGCAAGAATCCTTGCCTCCAGTCCCTATCAACATGTACATGCACAGGGGTCGGTGGGGTCAATTACGATTAGGAGGACGACACAAGACGTCTGAGGGAGAGAGAGAGAATAGATATACATAAATAAATAAGCATATATATATAAACAAGTAAATACATGTATATATATATATCTATTTAGATGGATTATTCAGGTCTCACATTGGGATTATGCACACATCATTCAGCTGCTTGGGATTTGTCATGTGGTCCAGGAAAAAACCATCTCACCAGGCTTTGGCTGTTGGTTGCACCTTCTTTCCTTGAAAAAAGATACTGCTATACAGCAATCCAGAACCGTTTGCATCCCCGGCATGTTGAATCCCTTCTTTGGGAACCCCAATATGGCTGCCGGTGCTGAGCTTTGGTTTGTGACTGAGTCCATGAAGTCAGCAGATCATCATCATTGCCATCTTGACGACCTGGGATTCATCGTAGTCACCGCCACTAGAGTGTTTATTGCAAATGCTGCTGCTTGTCGACCATTTCTCGTACTCTTCACAAGCCTGAGTCTTGCCAGCCTCCAGCCCGAAACCAAAGTTCAGTACGTTTGGCCACACCATTACCTTCCAGTTGCTCGGAGTGACCGGGGAAATGAATCCCTACAGCAGCACTCTATAGCTTCAACAATACAATTTGCATTGTCTGTTCTTCCCTTCTGCTGCCTCATCCGTTACCTGCCGCTAGCAACTCGACTCCAAAACCTCTTCATCCCTGCAACCCCCGGTTTCTATGTCGTTTCTCCACTTGGGGTTCCATGCGATTCTCCATGATTCCCTACCTTCACCTCATCTACCAAGCTCTTAACTTAAACTCTAAACTCAACCCTACACCCTGAGCCCTAGTATAAACCCCAATCCAATACCCTAAGCCCGCAATCCCAAACCTTCATTCCCTACTAAAAGCGAGCAAGTTACTGCAGGCTGCCACGGGCAAGGCTGCGCCACCTGCACTGAGGCGACGCGCAGTGTGGGGTTCAGGGTTTGGGTTTGGGATTTAGGGTTTGGGTTTAGGGTCTAGGGTTTGGGGGTTTTCGGTTTTGGGTCTGGGTTTAGGGTTTGGGTTTAAGAGATTTTGGCCACTAAGCCCTAAACCCTAACCTATAGGACTTAGGGTTTGGGTTTAGGGTTCGTGGATTAGTTGGGAGATTGCGTCTTCAACTCAGAGTTGAGAGTTTAGGGTGTAGTAATATTCTCCAAATATTTCAGAATCAGATCGAACATATGGTGGAGGCAAATGAGCTTTGGATTATTTGGTGGTTTTTCAACGAGTTGTAGAGAACATGGTGCCTTTTCGTGGGGCCCCCGTGTGATTCTAGATGCTGTGCAAAACATATTGGCTTTGGGGATGGCGGAACATTAATCTCATCAAAGCCGGGTGTTAAGGTATAGACATAAAGTTTTGTGCTTTTGTAATAAGGAGTCCTGTGCAGCGTGGTCGACAAGAGGTTCCGCATTTTTGTTCGGGGGGGGGGGGAGGTTATATGTTCTTTCTTGCTTCTTTGAATTCATCTTCTGTCC
>CAJNIZ010042686.1:0-11261 GCA_905231905.1 Symbiodinium pilosum
GTGTACCCAAAACGCGAAACCCATAAATGAGACATAGTATATATTGTAAGCCATAGTATATATTAGGGTCTGTAGAGGTTACTCAGCTTCATCCATGCATGTGGGGGGGTTTCCAGGCGCTTCCAGGCCATTCCAGGAGGCTCCAGGGCCTCCAGGGCCCTCCAGGGGCCTCCAGGGGCCTCCAGGGGCCTCAGGGGGTTTGAGGGGCGAACCCTCCACAAATGTTGTTTTGAACGAAAATGCGCCCTGCCGCGTACTCCCAATTGGGCGAGGCTGAAATTTCATGCGGGATGGTCAGGCTTATTACTTATACCTAGAAAGTCTATACTTTTGTCTTTGGGTGTACTCCAAGCTAGGGATAACAAAGTAGTATGCAGGCCGCTCGAGGACACGGGTCGAACTTTGAGAGTCATGGGCTCTGGGTACGGATATTGAGCCTGAGGGTCCAAGTACCCAAAGAACGGGGCTTTAAGTTCGAAATGCTTGAAACTGAATCCTTCTTGGTACCTGGAAACCTTGCACCGCTAAGGCTTTGGGCTTCAAAGTGGAACTACATATATACTCTAAGGGTCCAAGTATCTAATGATCACATACTGGCCCCAATCCTGTACTACATACTTGCTGCTATCATACCCAAAACCCAAGTACCTAATTATTGGGTACTTGGACCGGTTGGGATAGGAACAACAGCCAGTCCTGCTGTGCAGGCGTGCATACATGCGGTGGCCCGGTCGTTCAAGACAAGGACTATGAGTTAAACCCTAAACCCTGAACCACTACCCCTTCAGCTATAGTCCTCGTGCGCTCCCGCCCCACACTCCAGGGCAGCAGCACTTCCATTCCCATTGTCAGATGGGAATTTCCGAAATCAGGATACTAGTATGTTGGTAGGAGCTTTCTATTTCCGGAACAAGCAAAGCCTATGTCAAAAAACAGACGGCCATGTCAAATGATGCGATCAACAACACACGGGCCGGCGATCAGAAAATTCTCGAAGGGCCAGGTTTGGAAAACTCGGAGTGCCTTATCAAAACACAAAGAATGCGCCAATCAAAAAACATCACAGGACCGTGATCAAAAGCACTGGAGCATGATAAAAAGCACCGGGGGCTTTAAAAACAATCGAAAACGACGACAGTTCTGCATTTCGAAATGGAAATCGGCAGTTCGGAGCCACGAGACTTGAACGGCGACGACAGTTTTGCATTTTTACAGCAACGAGGCTCCAAAAGCGACAGCAGTTCTGCATGTCGCGATCACGGGTCTCCAAAAGTAACGACAGTACTACATATTACGACAATGCATGCTCCAAAAGCAACCATATAGTTTGACGTGTCAGATTTGCATCAACGAGGTTTTTAAAGGCGACAACAGTTCTGCGCCTGGTGGCAGCGAGGCTCCAAGAGCGACGACACTTCTGCATTTGCTTGGCACACGACTCCACAAGTGCTGACAGCTTGATTTTGGCGATCATGCATTTAGGGTGCTTGGGTTCAGGGCTTTAAAGAAAACAGTTACACTGCGCAAAATCCCGCTGGGACATATGTTAAGCCCACCCCATAAGAGAAGCTCCAGTAAAGATTTATTGTAAAACCCGTTTTTGCTTCATTTTGAAATCGATAGGACAGCCTTTTTCTTGCCGGGGGATTGCGGCGTTCAGGATCAAAGGCGTAATGCTTCTATAGCTAAGTTGTTTAAGTGTTTGTGCTGTCTAGTTTAGAGCTTACAGGTGTTAGGAATTTCAATTGTTGTATCAGGGGTGTCAGTCTTGTACCCCTAGGGTTGTACCCCCTGGGCTTTGGTATCCTTTTAAGGGATCCTAGGGGACTACATTGGCTCATATAAGGGCTATATTAGGACGATATTGGGGAAACCTTTTTAGGGGTACGATCTTAGGAGTACAACCCAGGAACCCTTGATTCTAGAAATCTGGAAGCTGCATGCACCAGATCGTGAGTGTGCGCAACGTTGTTGAGAAATTGCTACGTAGAGTTTCGGGTCAGCAAAAAACTACCACATGGATCCGACGGTCCGTGCAGAAATGCCATGACCTGGAATGTTACATAACGGCTTAGCTGCCCGCATCACGCATTCATGAAGGTAGCAGAAGGTATGCAGAATGATGTCGCATGGGTCTACTACCCCGATTGAGTTCTGATAAGCAGCTACATTCGGAATGGCCGCAAACTCCTTTCGATGAAGCTCCGTCCCTCGCATCTTGCCATGGGATCATGAAGTATGGTTATAGAAATGTCTAGCTAAAACCCACCCATCTCATCATGGCACGAGATGAAGAGGCATGGCCATAGGGGCATGTTGCTAAAACCCACCCCTCTCATCATGCAATGGAAGTGGAAGCAAGAGGCATGGCCATAGGGACATCCTGTTCAAACTCACCCCTCTCCTCGTGCAATGAGATGAAGGGGCATGCTCATCACGCCACAAGTTCAAGACCTATGGCCAGAGAGACATGTTGTCAAAGTCCCACATTTCTCATCATGCCACGTCTCGCCAACATTTGCTTTATAGAAGGCATTGCTGATTTCAAGCAACTTTTGTGCATTCTTCGTGCACCTCATGATGCGCTGTGGTTCCGGGATCTATGTGATAGTTTCCCAAGTTAATGGGACCCCAATCTAGACCCCAATTTGCTATAACCCGTCTTAAAGGGACCCCCAATATGGTGCATACCCTCAACCTTAAACCCTAGATAGTAGTTTCCATTTTTCCATTATCCCAATATAACCCCAATATAGCCAATGGGCACCTGTGGGGCTCTGAGGAAGCAACATGCCATTTCAAGAAATCCTGCGTACCATCGACCAGAGTTGTTCACAAATTCCTGGACCTCCCAAATACCTATAATGATGGTCCAGAACCCTAAAACAATGGGTAAATAGGCTATTCTTATGGTCATCTGGGAGGTCCAGGTACCTTTCAACCCCTCAACCCCAAACCTTAATCCCTCAACCCCAATCCCCAAACCCTAAACCCTATCCGTAATCCCTAAACCCCATGCGCAGTCCCCAAGCCCTAGGCCCTAAACCAAGCTATGGGGAGTGAATCGCAACTGTGAGATCTTGATGCAGCCGCAGGGGCTCTCAGAGTATCAGTTGAAGGCTTAGAGATTTTCGGGTTAAGGGTTCAGGGTTTAGGCGTAGGAGTTTAGGCTCTGGGGTTAAAGGTTTAGGTTCCGCGTTTATGGGCTCTGGGTTTAGCGTTCAGGGCTTCAAGTTCTAGAGCGTGAGGAATCTTGACCACTATTCCGATCATGCCTCTTGTGCTTGGGTCATCATTGACACTTTTGCCGTCATCACCATTTCATTATCATCTCACTTAAGACGATTTTCTTCATTCCTGTCATGTGTTTATCATCTGTCGTACCAGTGTGGTGGAAGAGGCTTGTTGAAATTTACCAGGCCCATCGCCAGGGTAACGACTGATGACTGTTGGATCGGGCTTAGGTTTTAGGGCTAGGGTTGGGGATAGCAATGTTCTGAGCACCGTGAGTATTGCTGCCATTATCTCCTGACTTTAATGGGAGATGAAGTTTGCTGCCACCACTTCGTTGGTGTAGGTGTTTTATCTCGTCTTTTTTCTGCGGTTGCTGTATTTTATAGCTGTAGCAGCAGCTTGAATAGTCGCAATAGAAGATTAGTGGAGCAGTAGCAGCCGCATCAGAATAGATAGTGGCAACGTCGAATGGTACTGTCAACAGGCACATCAAGACATTCGCAATGTTGCCGTCCACACCAGGCGCCGCATTTCTTCCGACGACACCATTTGGAATGCTTGTTTCTCCAACAACGCCTGCCGCAGCCTTCGTCGCCCCGCGATATCCGGGAATGCCATCAACACCTGGGATGGCAACACCGTCGCTTACATTGCCTCGAACACCCAATGCAATACCTTCGACCCCACGACATTTCACACCTGCAGGACCTCCACCGCCAACGTTTCCTTTCACACCTGCTGGACCTCCACCACCAAGTTTTTATATGCGAGTGACACGGGGCGTGCCTGGGGCACCTCCGCCTCCGATTCCCTCAAGTGATGCTGGGTTGCTGTTGCATGTTATGCTTCAGTTTTAATGTATTCTCGAATTCAGTATAGGTCAATAGTAATCATGCTTACCTGAACCCCAAAAATAGGGAACCAAATAGTCCAAAACACCTAGATATAGCCCCAGAGGCCAGTATCCTACATACTTTTGGGGGTTTAGGGTAGTGGTACTCAACAATCTCCAAGGACGACGAAGAATCATCTGAAGAAGAGGAGCACGAGGGGGAGGACACATCGGCGGCTGCACCTCCACCAGGGACTCTGCTCCCACCGATTGAGGTAGCTACGTCTCCCAATATGAGCTAGGGTCTAAAATCTTTAAAGGGGCGTTATATAGGGAACTATTATAGGGTATATTAAGGAGGATACCAGGAGTTTAGACAGTGGCTCATATGGGAGTTTCTCAAAATAGAAGAGTGTTAGACAACCTATACAGGTAACTAGGGATGGGATTTGGGGGGGGTCTTTATTTGGGATTGTATGGGTTTTATGTTGAGAAGTAAGGGTTCCCCCGCATGCCCGAAACACAACAACAAATCTTCATGAAACGTAAAACCCAGCAAGGGGCCCGCCCAAATTGAAAGGAACCTTCCCGTACAAATTATCTCCCAGACAGTGGAGTATTTGTTGTCGGTACTTGGGGAGCTAGGTCTTGAGTGAGGAGGCTATTATCAATTTATCGCATCAGTCCCTCAAACGACTATGCACAAGGAACCCTAAACCCTGAACCTTAAACCTTAGCCCCCAAACCCTTAAACCTAAACCCAAAACTCCAAAGCTTCAACCCTATACACCCTTATGCGCTAAACCCTAAGCCCTAAACCCCTTGGGGAGGTCGACGCAGAACCATGCGGGCTCTGGCACAGAGTGGAAATGCTGATCAAAGATTTGGACAGTTATGAGGCCAGAGCATTTGTTGGGTTTTGGGGTTTAGAGGTTTGGGGTTTAGGGGTTCAGGGTTTAGAGGTTTAGGGTTTAGGATTTTGGGCTGTAAGTTTAGAGATTTAGGGCTTTAGGGTGTACGGATATACTACATTGGTACATTCTTTTAGGGATGGGGTTCAGGAGTCAACGGTTGTGGGGTCTATGAGGGCCTAGGTTAAGGCGTTAGTTGGCCATGAGCCCGACACCCTGCCATTCAGGGCTGAGAGGAATGCAGGACAGCAGTCCAGTAACATACTGGGGGTGGCCATAGGGTTCTGCAATTCAAGATTGTCCCTGAAACGCTCCATAAACCCTGAACCGTGTATGTCAGTGATTTAGGTCAGAGATAGTTTTTGGTTGCCTTCTAGGGCTTCATGACTGACGGGCCGGGACGGAAGTAACAAGGTGTGCCAGAAAAGCCTTAAGCCATAAAACCTAACCTACAGCCAGCAGGGGAATCATCAAACAACCATATGACCAATAGGCAATAGTCTAAACTCCTTAAAGAAGGGTTATATAGGACATTGTATAGGGAGTATTATAAGAGTCGTTAAGGAGGATACTAGGAGTTTAGACTCTAGCTTATATGCTATAGCCTGCTCTCCGCACATGGTTTGCGGTGCGGGGTTTGGGGTATATGTTGTTTAGGAGTAAGTTTCGTTGAGACGCCTTACTTCGTAAAACCTACACTGTAACCCCTGGCCGTAAAGCCACCAACTTGAAACCCTAAGGCCAGGACGCTAAACCCAAACCGTTATGTTGTATTTTGTGTATTTCTAAATATTGGGTCCCCCTGAAATATTCCATCTGTGGTATGAGGACACTTCAAAAGGCTCCCTAACTGTAAACGCTGCGCATCGACCGCCTCGGCCGGGCTTTAGGGTTAGGATTTAGGGGTAGCGTAGGAGCTGGTGCCTCCAATCCACCCCGCCCCTACCCCGAGAGTCAGAAGATCTAGAAAACCTGGAAACCGCAGATGTTCTGACTCCCCTCCCTTAGCCAGAGGGTCCAAGTACCCAATAATTAGGTACTTTGGGTTTTAGGTAATAGTAATTATAGTACAAGTCTTGGGTAAGTATCTGATTGTTAGGTACTTGGACCCTTAGGGTTAGCTGAAGACCCGGAGGAATTTCTAGCTCTTCTAGCTCGGCTAGAACAGCTGGAAAACCTAGGATACATAGTTTTTCCAGATTTTAAAGGTTAGCTAGAAGAGTTGGGAAAGCTGGACAACATAGGAGCCGTCGTAAACCCTAAACCCTAAACCCTAAACTGCATCTTGTAGATTTTCTAGTTGAAGCCGGGACCTTCTTCTTGTTCTAGTTGATCTAGCTTTTTCTAGCGTAGCCAGAAGAGCTAGAGATTTTCTGGCTCTTTTCGTTTAGCTAGAAGAGTTGGAAACCGTGAAACACCCAAAAAGCTTTGATTTTTTGTCGTTGAAAGTACCTAGAATCGCTGAACTGGAAGCGCATGCAGCTACTACTTTGGTTTGTGTACTGCCCCCACTCTGTCACAGTTGGATAACATTAATCACACGCACACACATATATATATGTATATGTTTATACATATACATATATATATATATGTATATACATATATTTGTATGTATATAGCCCTTAATATGACCCCTGATATAGAGTGACCGCTCCGGCCAGGGGCTGTTTTGGAAGGCCCATTCCCTAACTGATTCCTAAACCCTGAAACCTAAGTTTGCAACCTAAACGCTAGTCCCGTATCCCGAAGTGAGGTGGGGCAGGCGGAGTGTTCCACGCCGCAGGGCCCGGATGGCCACTTTCAGATGCGGCTGAAGCTGGGTCCTCATCTCCCATTGGGCTTATATGAGGGTTATATTAGGATAATTCTTGGGGTTATATTATAGAGATTTATGGTTTAGAGGTTTGTTTTCCGTTTAGGGTTGTCTCCGGTTGAGCATTGGGTCTGGGATTTAGATTGTAGGATGTAGAGTCAGTGGTCGAGGATGTTGGCTCATGGCTTAGCATGCAATGAATCCAGGAAGGTTTAGAGTTTAGGTTTTAGGGTACTACCCTTCACGTTTCGTAGTAGACTTGTTTACCCCCTGCTCGAGTTCTGCAAGTAAGATATGGAAACAGATGAGTTCCTTTTGCTTGAGGGTTTCTCGAATTTTTGCCGACATGTCTTTTTTTGGGCATCTCCAAAACCAAGAGTCACCCTAATATGGGGGTTTCCCAAAATTAGGGGTACCCTTGCTGGGGGTCCCTATAATAAGGACTATAATATTTTGGAGTCTATATTGGGGTCCCCTTATTTTGGGAAACTACCATACACTCCAAAACAATTTCAATCCATGCTAGGGGGAAACCCTTACCCCCCCCCCCAAACTTCGCTTGGGATTCCTAGGAAAGTCTATCCGCAGGGCACCAATGCGACGCATGCGGGGTCGCTTAGCGCATTCTTGGAGCTGATCCCGCCGTCACATCTGTCAGAGACAGCTTCTGGCACTGACTGAGGGGTTTAAGGTTTAGGGTTTAGAATTAAGAGTTTAGGATTTTGGAGGGTTAGAGTTCACGAATTCAGGATTTCATGTGTTTGCGGAGGTTTTTTGTCCCGATGCAGAAGGCTTGGGGTTCAGGAGGTTAAGGATTTAGGGTTTGGCGTCAAGGTTTGGGTCGCGTCCTAGCAATTTTGCCGACCAGACTTTTGCCCGAACCGAATAGAAGACCTCTATGTCCTGTATCTATCGCCGATTTGAAGCCCTTAGAGTCTTACGCCTGAACCTGGGAAAATCTAGCCCCAAAGACCTAACCCAACTCTTTTGCTATTCCTGCGGAACACGTGTGCCCAGGAGTGGTCCTGCCCAGATGTGCAATTTGACATTGCTGCTTGGCACGCTGGGTACGATGATGAGAAGTGGTGGATGCGAAGCCGGCTTGCAATGTTTGCCCTAGGGATCCAATTATACAAGTAATGCCTACGTTGGGCCTTAAAGCCTGTAAATAGTACCTACATTGGGCTATTTGGTTCCTTAGAGCTGGGTTCAGAAGTTGTCAAAGTTGGCGTCTGTTGGCGTCGCTACACCCTGATCATCTTTTTCGCGTGTGATGCACCGAAGGCCTTCTTCGAATCATTTGAGCTGTTGTCTCAATTCCTCGTATCTTCCTTAATCAGCAGTATAGTGGGAATCCTATATAATCTGTATAGCCCCATCTACAAAGAGGAGACAATAGCTCACTTAGGCCGCTACAGCAGGATGGTGGGGTTCTGGGTTTAGAGTCCGGAAGGTAAGTGGGGCACCTTTTTCTTTTTGTTTCTGTCGGGCTTCAGGCTTTCAGGATGTTTGAGATTCAATCTGCAACGTAGGCTAGTGGACAACTGATTAACAGCTGAAACATAGCGTCTGCTTAGGAGCCCTTCCGAGAGGATTACAGACATACTCCATTGCGGTTCGTTTAAACCGCGGCTGCTGCACCCTATACAGCCCGAGACCCCGAACCCGTAAAAGGGCTCAGGGCTTAGGGTTCAGCATTTAAGGTGCAGAGTTTAGTGTTTAATGTTGCGCGCTTAGGGTTTGAGGTTTAGGGCTAGGGCTTGCTGCTAGACTTGCAACAGCCCAAGCAGCAGAAGCACCGAGTCACCCAGAGCCTGAGGCCCTCAATCCAATCCCCTTTAAGTAGATCGAATATGGCTTTGGGTATACTATAACAAGATCCCCATACCCCATATTCTATCTACTTAAGGGGGACTATAAACAGGACCAACAACTCAAACAGTTTTTTGGGTTTCAGGATCCTAGTCCGACCCCTACGCTCTGCCTGAGCCCTAAATCCTAAACCCTGAATCCTAAACCCTAAACCCTGAACCCTGAACCCTGAATCCTGAACCCTAAACCCTAAACCTACCCAGGAAAGGCATCAAGTCACACATTCACCTCGGCGCATTGCTGCGTGGGCTGGGACACCTTCGCATGGAGCCCGCGAGGATGGCAGACTGCCCTAAACCCTACCTGAGCCCCAACAGTATGTAGAATAATGGCCTTTTGGGCCACATTTAAATGTGTTGGGCTATGATTTTGCCTATTTTGGGGGTTTGGGTAAACTCTACACCTTGAACCCTAAACCTTGGGTACTGCCCCCACCCAGTAACAGTCTGTATTAGGGGTCCTATTAAGGGCTATATATAACCATATCATAAATATTATCCAACTGTTACTGAGGGGGAGCAGTACCCAACCTAGACCCTAAATCGTAAGCCCCAAATCATAAAGCCTAAGACATACCGAAACCAAGAGGATGGCTAACAACAAACGGCGACTTCGTCTTGGAAGCTTCTGCAAGACTGCCCGTGAGGATTTTTCGGGCTCGGGCGATTTTGGGTTTTTAGGTTCCGGAATGCAGGGTTTTGGGTTCAGGGTTAGAGGGCTTCAAGTTTAATGTGGGGTAATACCCAAGATGGAGCAAAGTTAGGATGTACCCTCTGGCAGCTCGAAATTTTGGATTTTAATTTGCTTATCGGGCTTGCGGTGATGTAGAGCCCTCCACGGAGCCTTTTTATCCTATAAGCCTTAGGCTCTAAGCCCCGTAAAACTTCCAATCTAAACCCCCAAACCTTAAACCTGAGCCCCAATCCCTAACCCCTAAACCGCCTAAACCATTGTTGTCGTGCCATTGAAGACACTTTTTCATCATGGGGACTTGTACCTAAACCCTAAACCTAGGTATCCCCAGGGACCCCGGCCCTTGGAGAAAAGATCGGATAACGACAACTAGGAATCAGGGGGCTTAGGATTTATTTAGGATTTCGGATGTAGGATTTATTGTTTAAGATTAGGATTCAGGGTTTACGATTTAGGGTTTCGGATTTAGGGTTTAGGGTTAAGGATTGAGAGCTTAGGGTAAACCCCATCAACATTTACAGCACGCGAGATCCTAAACCACACGGCCTGAGGTTCAGGGTTTGCTTGGAGGGTCATTGGGACTTAGCAAGTAAGTGAATAGTTGGGATAACTAGGGTTACGATATGGGTTATAGTTATA
Organism: Symbiodinium pilosum; assembly: GCA_905231905.1. Taxonomy (NCBI): domain Eukaryota; class Dinophyceae; order Suessiales; family Symbiodiniaceae; genus Symbiodinium; species Symbiodinium pilosum. The sequence continues at coordinate 9,998 of CAJNIZ010042686.1, forward strand.
GGGGTTACTAACCTACTTTCTTAGTCTCGCTGACCCTCCAAGTCTCTTCAGGGCGGTGCAAGACTTGCTCTCAAAATAAGGGGACTTTCAAGGAAGTATATAAGGGGACCGTAGGAGTACGCGGTTTAGGGTTGAGGGTTTAGGGTTTAGGGGTTATGTTGAGAAATACCCACTTTGTTCTATGGAAGTTTGGGATGGCCTGAGGACTCACTGTCATCCCTTCCTGTTGTCAGTAAAAGCGTCTCCACGACAAGCATTGGTACCTTCGCAGAATGTAAATTGGGACCCAATTTGGCTTTGAGGGAGAGGGCCCCTTTACCCCTAAATCCTGAGACACGACAGGTGAAACGTCCTGGACAACACACCCTATAGGCTGGAAATCGTCAACCTGATACCAGAAGCCTGAACCCCGCCTGAACCCCAAAAGTAGTTAAAAAATAATAGCCCAAAACACCTAAATACAGCCCAGAAGGCAATTATTCGACATACTTTCGGACTTTCGGGGTTCAGGTAGAGCCTCAATCCTAAATCCTAAACCAAGAACGCTGGCTTCTAAACCCTGAGCATCAAACCGTGAACGCTAGCCTGCCATTCATACGGAGCAAAGGGCTTTACGTGCCCCAAATGCTGAATTTGATAAGAACTCCCCCACCCCAACAGCGCTCAAAAGTCAAGCGCTGATTTTTAGACCTAGACCCTAAATCCGAAACCCTAGACCTTTAACCCTGAGACCTTCATGTAGACCCTAGGCCCAAAACCGCACACTCCAGACCCTAAACCTCTAATCGTTAGCTCCGTACTACGCAGGAGTCAACTCACCATCGATCAGGGCCAGCGCAGTGGGCTTCCGGACATAGACTTCACACAGGATTCGCCCTTGCCAGGGCTTAGGGTGTAGGGGTTTAGGGATTATGTGTTTATGGGCTTAGGGGGTTGGGTTTGAGGTTTAGAGTTAAGGGTTGGAATGTCCATGTACCCAGTACTTGAGTACGTGGGTATGGGGTAATATTGGCAGTAGTAAAGGTTTGGGGGAAGTATATGGTTATTGGGTGCTCGGATCCTCATGGCTTCGTGACTAAGGTTTAGGGCCTTGCGTTTTAGCTCTAGAGTCTAAGGGTTTGGGAAAAGGGTTGGGTCCTAAGCTGCATGGAATAATATGACTCTTATCCGTTTACTCAGCAAGCTCTTCAACTCAAAAGACAACAAATCCTATATATGTGTTTCGCAAAACTAGAGGTACTTTTTTGGGGGGGAGGGGGGGGGG
>CAJNIZ010042686.1:16719-48686 GCA_905231905.1 Symbiodinium pilosum
CGGCGATGGTTTTGACGCGTCAGCTTTTTCAAATAGGGAGCCTTTAGGGACGCCAGGGTACATAAGGGTTATCGGTGGACCGTAAGGGCCCTTATTAGGGATGACCCAAGGGATACTGGATGTCCCTACGCCGGCGATGGTTTTGACGCGTCAGCTCTTTGATTTCAACTTGATGCTCCTGGAAGTCCCTTAATCCAGGACCTAACTCCCTGAAGCCTTACCAAGAGGGTCCACATATATAACCATTGGGGAATGGGGCCCATAATTCCTTCTATAATATGGTATTTTGGTGCCTAATTCCCTAATAGTTGTATACATGGACCCTCTGGGTTAACCAAAAACCCTAATCCGTGCAGGAAAACCTTGACCGTATCGCGGAAGAGAACCCAGACCTGGTGAAGCAGTTGTTCCGGCTTCTGATTGCAGCAAAGTCTCACAAGAAGCGCCGGCTCAGTTGAATTTAAAGCGTGTATGTGCTCTCAGCGGTGTAGGGCTAGGGGTGCAGATAGCCCCCCCCAAACTTCAATCCTGTTACGGTGGTCCTCATACCAAGAAAAATGATATTGCACGGGCCTGAGTTTCAGAAGCCTACAAATCCGAAAGCCTGAGCCCTGGAAATTGAGATGTCGACATCGGCCATCTAAAACGGTCCTCAAGTACGGGAAGTTCCTCAAGCAAGTTGCAACCCCCTCTCCTTTTCCTTGGAGGCTCAGGGGGATTCAGTAAGTAGGTTACTGTGGGGGCAACTTGGGGAAACATTCGCCCGTTACAGGTTCTAGATGGTTCTAAAATGTTCTAAACATACATATCAATTATCAAGCCTTCGGACCCTCCAGGTAAGCACCGGCAAAGTGACTGAAACTGATCTTGCCAACCTGTCTGGAACATGCTGGCCAGTTGATTTGAGAGATTGGTCTGGAGCTCCGCGTTGGCAACTATGTAGGATTTAGGTGCACAAATTCCAGCTTCACTACTGCAAGTTGGCAGGAGCCACGAATCCTAATGCTGTCAATTCTTTCATTCTGCGCGAAGCCCCAGGTAGCCAGCCACTGCTGCAGCTGCTGCTTTTGCCATCTTCATTCTCAGCGCCATATCGACTTTCATTAAACACCAGAAACGATAATGGATAACACTCGTGTTTCGCAATATACTTACCTCGACCCAGATCGCTCACCCCTATATATTATGACCTATATATATATTATACATTACCTATATATCTGAGGGGGTCTGTATCGGCCTTCAGGAGAATGATGTGGACCTCACCTTCCGCACCTCGCTGCGGCCGCAGCGAGCGCGCTCCGCAAAGCTAAGGAAACTCCAGGGTGGGGGATCTAGGTTTGAGGGATTTAGGGCTTATGGTCATAGTCCCCCTTAAGTAGATAGAATATGGCGTTGGGTATATTATAAGATCCCCAGATACCCCATATTCTATCTACTTAAGGTGGACTATAAGGAGGTGGGGTTGGGTCTAGAGGTTGGTGCTTGAGGTTTTGTTTATAGGATGTTGGGGTAAGATTTCAAGGGTGTGGCTTTAACCCTAAACCCTTAACCCAGGGGTTTGAGTTTGAGTGTAGCACTCTGGAGTTCACCTAGGATTGGGGCCAGGGATCTACCGTGAGATTCCACAAGTTTTAACAATCAGGTACTGTTTGCACCCAGGAGGGAGACATGTGCAGTAATCAATTCTTCTGCAAAGTGTCAAGTTTTTGTGGCTCAAGGTGCTCGGTGCTTTATTTTTCATAGTGCCTTCTCTTTTCGATGTGTTCAGTTTATTTAACTACTCAGAAATAGCTTTAAGATAGCTTTATATTTCCTTTGCGAGGAGCTATATCCTGGGGTACTCCTCCTTGAACGCCAACACTTGTGTGTTTGTGATCGTCCTAACCCCTAGACCGAAACCCAACATATACTTGTCTACAATCCCTGTAAACCTCCTTGGACCTACCCCTGACTGTCCCCGCCTAGTCCTCATAAAAGTCTTTCAGTTTAGCCCTGAAGAATTCCTATGAGCCTCACAAGTCCCAAGTACCGGTCCTGCCTAAAGCTCCCGGCCCCACACCCTGACCATCCCCCCGCCTAAACCCTATACCCTAAACCTGTACAAATGCACCCCCTGAAACCCCCCAGTGTCGGTAGCCAGGAGCAGCAGCAACGGCTTGCCACCACACTGGCAACCTTCAGAATCAAACTCGAGGCAGCGCAGGGGCCAAAATGTGGGTTTAGTGTTCAGAGTTTAGGGAGTTTCGGGTTGAGGGTTTAGGGAGTTTAGGGTTTAGTGGTACCTAACCCCCTAACAGCCCTTCAGACGGTATGCAAAGGTTTTGGGCCATTATGTTACCTACATCTGGGAAACCAGGTATTGCCTAAACCTTATAAACCTTAAGTCCTAAACCCAAGGGTTACCTGGGTCAGGGTTTGAGACAGTGGAGACTCACACGGGAAAGAGCATGGAACATGAAATGGAGACTGGGTTTACTTAGGCTGGAATACTGTTAAGGAAATTAGTTTAAGTTGCTATATTGGGGAAAACCTACTAATTACTATGTTTACCCATTACCCTGGGCTCTAACTCTATAAACAATACCTACATTGGGCCTCAATCCCCATAAATAGCACCTACATGGAGCCTGAGGGTTAAGGTAACTTAATTTATAATCCTTAACAGCATCCAACTTTACTTATGAGGTGTGATGACCTTTAATTAACGGAGGAACCATTCTTCCTTTCAATAGACTTTTGGGGTTTAGGGTTGTAGGGTTTTTAGGGTTTTTAGGGTTTCAGGGTTTAGGGTTTTAGTGTGTTTTTGCGGCCCTTAATTTCCACAAGGAAGATGAGGGGATACCGTTGGCAAACGTTCAGGCTTCTATGGCGGGGTTCCTGGTTGTTACCCACCGTTTGGGAGGGTTACTCGGCAGCTGAGCGGATATCCTCAAATTTGTCAGGATGTAGAAGCGTATACATATATGCATATATGCACTATGGTCTAAACTCCTGGTATCCCCCTGAATAACATCTAGAATGGTACCCCGTATAACCCCCTATATAACCGCATTTAGGGAGTTTTAGGCCCTAGCTCATATGAAAATGGATATATTAGTTGTGTAGCATTGCTATGCGGGGCCGAGCCTTGTAAGGTCCGGGGTCTTCTTGGGAGAGCCCTGCACATCAACCTCGAGCCCTCAACTCATGAACACCCTACAAGCCCAGATGTAGACCCATGATTAATGTAATCCTCCTCCTTTTAAAGGCCTTTATATTAGGATCCCTATTATAACCCCTATTAAAGGGAGGAGGTTCATTAATCAGGGGTCTACATTAAACCTCAAACTTCAAATCCTAAGCTGCAAACCGGGGCTAAAAGTTTTCAAGCCCTAGATCGATGTCAGATTGGGGCTATCATAGCTTGGGGTGGGGTTACATAGGGGAGAACGGAAAAGAAGCTGGAAGCTATTATAGCATATTGCGGCAAAACCCTGACAAGGCAGCGTAGCCCTAAACCCTGAACCAAAATCAGTAGTGTTTTATTTGGGGATACTATGGTGCCCAATATAGAGTAAGATTATATCCTCCTTTTGGGGTATAGTATTTCACTTAAGAAATATAATATAATCTTACTAGGTTGAACCACCAAAAAAACGCTACTCAAATGATAGGCAGCGAGAGGTCGAGATCTCCTCGAAGTCGTCCTCTCAGCCTGGCTACTACCCAAAAGTTTTGGTGTGATAGGGACCACACGGTTCAGGGTTTAGGGTTTAGGATTCAGGGTTTAGGATTCAGGGGATTTCTCAAGAAAGGGGGCGGCCGTAGGGTACCTTGGGATATAGATGGCTTATAGGGAGATTTTAGCAGGGCCCCCTCAAGGACTACATGAGGTTGATTTTGGCGAATACCCATGGTTTAGGGTTTAGGGTTTAGGGTTCAGGGGTTGCATGACGGCTCCCAGAGAGAATCTATGTCCTTGAGGTTCCGCATGGGATTAGAGGGGATGATCTTGCCATTTCTTCACCTAGAGACTACTGCCCCTCAAGAAAATGGCGATATGCTTAGTATCCTGCAGGGGGAAGTATGATTCATTATGAACCCTAAACAGAGCAGGGTTGTCTTCTCCTTTGGGGTATGTTCTTCTATACGAAGGACATACTGCTACCTGGTTCGACCGCTACGGTAAACACTCCCCACGTGGGGTTTCACGGTCATGGAGGGGAAGGCACATATAGCCCATGCATTTACATGTACGTAAACAAGAAAGAGAGGGGCGCGCCCCAGGACCCAAGCGACTTAAGGATCATAAATGGGTTCCCGAAGTTTCCCATGACTAGGGGTCCTTCTTGGGGGTCTTAAAGTTCAGGATCACAATGCATTGGGCTCCATATGGAGGGTCCCACACTTATGGAAACACCCATTTCGACAACTGCCTGTTTAGCCGTTTCGTTGGCTCCCAACTTGGCCACACACAGGGTTCAGGTATGTTGGCGGGTACAACTTGGGTGTCCCTTTTGGAAGCGGGACAAGATGCATAACTTCAAAGTTGTACCCCAGCCGCGTGGTCGCTTGAACCCTCCCTGGGCTAGACGAGCCGAATCTTCACGGGCGGTGATGACGTCGGGGTGGGATAAAACCCTGCCTGGACACCCAGTTAACCATGCGTAATTGGTATTTATTTTTTCTGAATTCCTACGACGGTGTGCATCTATTACTATCATTATTTCTTATACTATTAGTATTAGGTGCTGCTCCCTCTTCCGAATCAAAATTGCAACTCCCCAATGTGGCTTTGAAACCCTGATTGAGCTTGTTTGTAATGTTACGTGCATACCAATTGTAGCAATTCCGAAGTAAGCTGTTGGGTCTTTGGTTCGAAGGCATGGTAAACTAAGCTCTCTAGGCTTCTGTAGATCGAAAGCATCTTGAAGAGTCATTTGACAAGATCAAGCAGCCACCCTGACTAAGCCCCTGGAACTGAGGTGCAGGGTAGTTTCCATAAATAGGGGGACCCCGGTATAGATCCCAATGCATTTTTTTTAATTACCCAAAGGGTGCAAGTACCCGATAATTAGGTACTTGGGTTTTGGGTTTTAGTGATTTTGGTGCATGTTTTGGGCAAGTACATGATCATCAGGTACTTGGACCCCCAGGGTTCTGGGAACCCCCAAGAAAGGGACCCTAATTTTGGGCATCCCCCATAGTCGCTGAGGGTGCAGAGGGCGAGGATTGAGGATTCGATATTTAGGTGTTTCCCATAATTAGGAGTACCTTTAAAGGGGTTTAGAGGGGTTATAGATTTAGGGGTGCCTTCTTTGGGGTGCCTCTTATGAGGATTATAGTATGTTGGGGTCTATGATGGTGTCCGCCTATTTAGAGAAAATTGCCATGTGTGCCAGTTCCAAAGTTCCTCCACTCAAGGTCCGGGAACCATATGGGCCATAGTCTAAACTCTATAGCGGTTACAGGGTTTAGGGTCTAGACTCCTTAAAGGGAGTTATATAGATTAGATAGGGGAGTATTGTAGGGGTTATTAAGGGGGATCTAGGAGTTTAGACTATGGCTGGTATGTTGCATTTGCCAGCTAGTTGGCAGCATTTTAATTCCTTTCTTGTTTTTTAAGCATGATATGGTGACTAGTCCGTTTACAGCTGGGATGATCTTACTCCAAGCATGTCTCAGAGTTCTCCTCTATTTTTTATTCACCTCCTGAATAATTCACACCCCACCTTGTGATGAAGAATATTGATCTTGATTTGTCATGGCACTTTTGGGGGGGCAGGCATTATCACAGTGGCGGGGGCGTTCACTGCATACTCCCCATGTGACGCAGACCGCGTAGAGACATGAAGAATGAAGGTCACTCAAGCGGCTGTGGCTGGGCCTCCTCAACGAGAGGCCTCCGGGCTTTGGGTTTACGATTTGGGGGAACTGATCTTGGTCGCAGTTGACCATATCTAAGGAAGTTTCAAGTGTGTAGCTTCTCCCATAAAAGCCTTACATAGTCCACGGATACACAGAAATCAACAGCGTATGTGAACATGGGTTTGCTGGGTTGAAGGATGCTGCCAAGCGACAGGTGTCCACTGACAAGATGGTCGACGAGACAAAGTACATGTACCTGATGACCGACCCTATGCCCGCGCAGGAGGCACAACGACCCCGATCCCGCTGGCGCCTGACATTCGTGGCAAGTTGTCGGCAGACACACGGGAGTACAGTAACATGAGGCCTTTCCAGGGCCACGTGCAGCAGCTTCAGTTTGAGGACGTGACGAGGGCATTTAAAAAAAATGGCGGCCTGCGTATAACCTGTCGCTAGGAAACCTAGCAGGGAACCGAAGTTGATGAGTTACGGTTTTCCTGAATCCTAGATCCTAAACCTTAAGCTCTAAAGGGTTCAGGTGAGGGTTGAGGAAATCATGAGGCTCGTAGTGTTTATGTGAGCTATAGTCTAAATTCCTTAAAGGGAGTTATATAGGGGAGTATTCTAGGGGTTATGAAGGGGTATACTAGAAGTTTAGACTATAGCTCATGTAGCGGCTTGCTCGGAAGACTGTTGAAACAAAGCTTCCAGAGAGGCGAAGTGAGCATCAGCCGCTGAATCCAGCCACATGAGTGTCTAGTGATGTATACCCCTGGCGGCAACTTCTTGCACAGGCATTCTCTTGGGGCAGTGTGGGATAATTAGCTGGTTGAGGACTAAGAGGTCTTGAAACAGAGGGGTGATTAAGAAGGAACGTAACAAGGTGTTCGGGATTACGTGGGACCTTGCTTTGAAGCTTGAAGTATACATAGCGGACATGAGAAATAACATATCGTGTTTCACATTTGTCTTTAAAGTTATGTAAACTTGACAAATGCATAATTTCAGGTTCAGGGCTTGAATCGGGCTTGAAAGCCATGTCTAGCCCTAGACGGCTAAGGACTCAAATGATGGGGCTTTAGGGCTCAAATACTATTATCTGAATGGTATTTGGGACCTACGCCCCATCATTTGGATCCTTGCACACCAGACTAAAACGGTCCTTGGACCCTTAGGGTGGGTTTGGGATGGTTTTTGCATGCTGAGGGTTTTGACTTCTGCATGCCAAAGAGGTTTGTGCTTTAAGGTCAACTTCCTCAATCTTCAGTGCAGTATGTTTCGTCCTAATGTCTGTATGTTGTATGTTCATGATCCTCTGCACCTTGACCTCAACAGTAGGTAGCCTGATGGCCCGAGACTCATGGCAAGAGTCTAGCAGCAATTGTTCTAATACTTAAGCCTCCAGAGAATGTAAATGTACGGCCTTTGCGACTCTTTCGGAGTTTTGCGGCTATTTTTCTAAATACTTCTGGGGTTCAGGCACAGGCAATTGTCCAGCTAATGTCCTAATTGTGTAAGGGCTTGCTATCCCTACCAAATTGACCTAAACTTTTTATTTCATTCTGCGGTGTAGACTAGAAATCCTGCATGATCCTGAGCACCCCAAGCCCTAGGAACTATTGCATTATAGCCCTAAGTGTCCAAGGACCCAAATAATAGGATTTTAGGGCGCAAATACTATTTATATCATAATATTGTTGCCCTAAAGCTCTATCATTTGGGTCCTCGTACCCTTAGGGTAGTATACTTTGAGCGTGTTTTTCTAAAGTAACAGCCATCACAAACTCATATAGCTCTATTTCCATTTCCATACATATTTTCGTTTTTACGTGACTCTCCTTAAACCTTATATACCCTAAACCCTAACACCTAAACCCTACATCCCTCGCCCGACGCCACAAAAACCATGCTCCTTTTGAAGCCCAGCCATGCTCCAGATGTTCATCCCCTGTCAAGGGTTTAGGGTCTAGGGCTTAATGTTTACTGGGTTGCTGTTAAAAACTTAAATAAAGTTACCATAATGGGTATATATAGTAATTAATATGGTTCCCCCAATATAGTAACTTAATTCAAGTTCCTTAGTAGCAACCCAGTTTAGGGTTTAGGATTTGGGGTTAAAGGTTTGGGGTATGGGGTTTAGGGCTTAGGGCTTAGGGTAAAAGACAACCTCGGAACTGAGCCACGGACCAGTTGGGCTTAGGGATCTGCATTCGTCATTAGACGTGAAAGCAAGCGATGTAACGTAAAGTGGCTGATGTTCATCTTCATGGGTAATGCTCGATCCCTGAATAACCCGTAGGCTTGCCATTCCATAAATACGTTCAGGTTTTAGGGTTTAGAGTGTACCCATATAGTATGTAGATTGGACCCGGCAGTACCTATGGTCCAGGTACCCATATTGTATGTAGATTGAACACTAAAATGTTCCTGTAAAAGCATTCTATGGCTGACCCCAAAAGCCTTGAAAAGAGCCATAAGTGCCATGATGCTACATACTTTAGAAGCTCGGGTAAGTATTAACTACACAACGCTAAACCTTAAAACCTTAGACCCTTTGGGTGTTGCCAGGCTTGAACGGGCACGTTTCGGTGACCTGCTGCCCGACAAAGTTTCCTGAGCCATGACACTTGCGGGTTCCATCATTGTAGATTGCATAGTGACAAGGAGTATCCAATAACCTTATGAGCCATTGTCTAAAAACCTGGTATCCCCCTGGATAGCTCTATAGTATCATAGTACAGGTTTTGGGTAAGTATATGATTATGAGGTACTTGGACCCTTAGGTTATCTAAGCAACATGAACCATGAACCTTTTCGGGTTCATGTAGTCCCACTGGGCGTAAGCGGTTTAGTCCTTGCATCTTAAGGCTTGGGAGTGAAATTTGATTTAGACGTAAGGCTTAACCCCAAAGGGTCCAGGCAACTAATAATCATATAGTTTCCCCAACACTGTACTGTCCTTACTATTACCCTAAACCCAGGTACCTAATTATTGAGTACTTGGACCCTCTGGGTCATAGTACGTTTTAGGGTTCCAAATTTGGGGTTTAGACAATTTCACAAACTAGAAGCAAGCAAGTGTGCCCCCAAAGTGGAGGGTTTCTGGAGGTAGGGCATTTAAACGGTGCGTCGAAAGGACAGAGCATTGGGATAGTCTGCCCAAAGGAGGATCTGCCACAGGCTTCCAAGCAGCATGTGGCTAGGCATTTAACGCGTAGGTTTAGGTTTCGTAGGGTTTAGGGAATGTTGAGCGTTTAGGATTTGCAATTTCCTCGTGTATGTCAGCAGAACACATCAACAAGCCCGAAAAGAAGCTTCGTGGCAAGATACAGGCACGATGTGGAAGTCAGAGAGCCCTTTGGGGTCCAGTAGGTCAGTTTCTGGCTTTAATAGTTGGAGAACTGGGGTTCAGGGCTTACTGCATGGATTGGATGGGCAAAGCAGGGTATTGGAAATCAAATTGAACATGCTCCTATTGCTGCTAGTTGGCTTCTATACCTCTATGCGGTTATCATGCTGGTATAGCCTTACCCTAAGGCTCCATGTAGGTACTATTTATGGGGATTGGGGCCCAACGTAGGTATTATCTATAGAGTTAGAGACCCAGGGTAAAACATCGAGACAATTAGACGATCAGAAGCGAAGCGCGCTGAATAGAAGACAAACTCACTACAAATCTTACAAACCAGGCAAAAATCTAGACCCCTAAACCCTAGACCCTAAACCCTAAACCCTAAACCCAGCATTCCACAGAGGCAGGGCATCCTCCAGGAAGCCTGAGGCTTGCGGGTTCCCTAAACCCTCAAATGGGTGGTTGTCAAAATTATGGTCCCTTTTTGGGTACCCTAAATATTAGGTGCTATAATAGGGACCCAAAAAGGGCCCATAATTTTGTTGTGGTTTAAATTTCATCCAGAAAAGCTTTGGGTGCAGGGTCGATAGGTTCGGGCTTGTAACCCCTTAGCCACAAAAGCCCCATATACGATAATGCCATAATACCCAAGGTTCGTGGTACTTAGGGTCACGCAGGATGTTCATTATCCACCGAAATGCTAAAGCTTGCTGGCCTTGATTTTGGAACCCGTTTGGAGTGGGCCAGGAACAGAAGGGAGGCCTGCGATAGCAGTTTTCCTCACAAAATTCTTTCAATAGCTTTGGATCTGTCATAACCACCTCTCCCTAATGAACCCCCGCACTCCCAGTAAGAATCGAGTTATTCTCTTTCTCCCAACAAAAGAGATGTTATGCTTTTTAGGGGTTCAATCAGGCGGAGGAGAGTTTTGCCCATGCCAGGCTCTGTTTGCAGAAAGCTGACCATGCTGTTACGCCTCCGACGCATTACTCAACCGCTGAACGTTTGCGGTTTAGGGTGTAAGGGTTTAGGGAGATCGAAGCCCTGCAGCCCTGAGATTTGCACCAGGACCCTATGTTCCCCACCCGCCCCCGAAGGCAAGGTCTAGAGAAGCACTAAACAGGCTTTCGCCGGACATTATTTGGACCTCTGAAGGGTGGTAGGCTAGGGCAGCATCCTGTGAAGAAGCTCTTATAATACTCCCCTGTATAATCCCCTAAATAACCCCCTTAAGGAGCTTAGATTGTAGCTCAGATGGTGGAAGGTTCCCTTGCTTTGGAAGCCAGGGTTCCCCCCGGATCTGAAACGGAGGTTTCGCTGCGTTCAAGTTTCAGGGTTTAAGGTGAAGAGGTGTCACTGGGATTTCTTTGCCTTGTGACTCCTTTTTTCCGCGGGGCCCCTGTAGTAAGCAGTGCAAGCATCATGCGAGGACACCTTTGGGGTGGATAAAGGGGAAACCGCCTGGAGAAGCATCTAAAGATGCTTTGCCTCAAGCAGAGACTGGCAGGCGTTCCCGCAGATCTAGGCAAAACCCTTACGGGATGATTGTAGGAAGTTTCTTCCGCTGTGCTTGGATGAATGCACAGGGCTGGAGATTTCAAGGTTGTTGGCCTACAGTCCCCCTTCAGCAGATAGAATATGGGGTATGTAATATACGCAATCCCATTTTCTATCTGCTTAAAGGGGACTATACATTGGTTCTTAGGCTGGAAGGCAGGGGGTTGATTAGGTGTTAGGGCTTATCCTGGGGCTACAAATCTATAGCTAAGACCTATTTTAGGCCTCAGCGTGCATAAATGGGTTCTTTGGATCCCTGGGGTACACTTAAAACGAAGAACCCAGTTGATAGCAATGGACCAAGCACATTACCATCCGGATTCATGAGGATGCATTGGGACCTAGATGGTGGGCGTTTCGTTGGAACCCCTAGTATGGGCCCTCAGTCTGGCCAGGGCTTTCTGAGGGCCCATAAGAGTATATGGTATACGTTGAGAGTTTAGGGCTTAGTTTTTGGGGTTAAGGGTTTAGGGCTAATTATATGTTGAGACCCCAAGGTATAGGGCTGAATATTCGGGGCCCATGTCTCAGTTTGGTTCCACGGGTGCACCTACGCTGACTTGCACCCACAAGCTTGCTATGTCAATTCCCAGCACATGGTACTGTTGGCACGTAAGTATTGAGGATTTAGGCTGCTGGGGTGTCCTAAGCCATAAACCCCGAACCGCATATAAATACTAAACCCTACATACCCCTATATACTTCAGTACCCCCGACAACGGTGTCCATATACCCTACATTACCCTATATGCCTCAATGACCCCTTTAACGGGGACGCAAAGGTGGGTGACGGGAATCAGGTTGTAGAGCTCAATAAGCCCTGAACCCCAAACCCTAAACCCCAAAGCCCAAACCCCAAACCCCAAGCCCTAAACCCTACACCCCAAACTGGCAGCGTGTAGCCTTGGCCTGCATATGAGTTACAGTCTACAAGAAGCAATATAGAGGATTATATAGCCTTTTTATTTAGGGTTCAGGGTTTAGGGGTTAAACTCCTTAAAGGGGGACTATATAGGGCATTATGTTATGTTGGGGGAGTATAATAGGGGTGATAAAGGGGAACACTAGGAGTTTAGACCATAGCGCATATGGGAAGTTGCCCCCACTCAGGGCCACATTTTGGGGGATTCTCATTCTTCCCCAGAGCTGCTCAGCATCTATAACATGCTGTAACACAGTGTGTGTATGTGTCTATGCGAGAAATTGGTAACATGGTTTGGGCTACTATCCCCAATATAGGTATTTTGGGTCCTCTGTGATTGCACTTTCTGAACATGTGGTGGATATGCAGGGGACGCTCAGTTCTGACACATACGACTGATACCACATATCGCGCATGACCCTAAACCCCAAACCAATTGCAAAGTAGGGATTTTGCCTACCCATACTAAGGTCATGCCAAAACTTCCAGCATCCCATCATACAAATATTAGACCCCCCCCCCAAACACACCCGAATATTGAATATGCCCCCCCCAAAAACATATATATATATACGTACATATATATATATTTGTATGCACACACATATATCTCACGCAGTTTTGTAAGATCTGTTTTATAAAAGCTGCTGATAGTGAATGTTCAATAGTAGGGTGGGGCGTGGGATGCTTGAATGTGCGTATGAGACGATTAGCACAGTTCTTCAAGAATAAGGAATTTCCTGTAGACAGTGCAGATTGACGGGCGTTCATGCAAGCACAGGCTCTAAGTCTGGGTCATCTTTGCCAAAGGATCTTGGTTTGGGTTGTAGGGTTTGGGGGTTTAGGGTTTTCAAGTTTCAGGATTATAGGGTTTAAGGATAGTCTGCATTTACGGGCATAGGGTTGGGGAAAACTTTCGCCCAGCAATAGAAGTATGCTAGGCGCTGCTAAGGGTAAATGGCGGCCCTATCATAATCACCTTTATTTGTCTTTATTCGCAGGCGGAGGCCCAACCTAAGGTTCAGGATTTGGAGGTTAGTGTTTGGGACCTAGGGGTGTGCATCCTAGGCAAAACAAGAAGGCTGTACCGCAACCCCAAGAGTATGTACAATAACAGCATCTTAGCTCTTTGTTTTAGCTGGATGTTGGGTCACCATTGTACCCTAAACCGAAACCCTAAAACCTAAAACCTAAACTTTAAACCCTAAAACCTAAACCCTAAAACCTAAACCCCAAAACCTGAACGGCTACTTTTGAGATGCAGGTGGTTTCTGTCATGGCATAGGTGATCCAGAACTGGAGGCTCAGGGCACCCTGACCTCCTTGTAACTTATGATCCCAAACCCCTCGGGCTCCAAGTTAATGGCACTGATTCTGTTGATACTAAAAATCCTGCATGACCTTAGTATACTATAGCACCATTATTCCCAAGGTTTAGGGTACTTAGGGTCATGCAGGATTTCTATTATCTACCGTTGGATTCCTGCTTCAAAGGTATCATTCAGACCTGCAACATCCAACAGTCATGGTTCAAAGTCCGCATGGGCAATGGCAACACTGACATCTAAGAGTACTGAAGGTACTTTCCCCGTCGACAGTCTGTACTTGGAGGGTCAGGGGGACTTACTCTAGCTATCCTAATTACTACTCTGACTACTCTACTTGCTAAGTCCCCATGACCCTCCAAGTAGTTTCCCAGCGTCTAGTTGGTGCCACTTGGAGTGCCAGGGGTAGCGAACCTGTGGGCTCCCTCGTCCCCGAGATTCTGGGATATGGCGGGCCCGAGCTTCGAAACTAGCCCCACACGGTTTAGGGTTTAGGGTTTAGGGTTTAGGTATGCGCATACTGCACATCATGCTGATGCTTCAGTTTGAGCACAAGTTACAGTACCCACACCCTCCTTTGAGACTTGTCCAATGCATAGCCCTTTTGTGAGCAAACATTCTGCTGCATGTTGTTGCTGACACCGCCCAAAAACAAAGCAGGATTGGAATTATAGCTGTGTGGTTTGGGCTAGATTCCCAGTACAGTTACTTAAGATCCTTTGGGCCAAGGGGACAAGCTCATTTTTGTCAATCAATTTCTGTTCAGGTCTGAAACCACCGGAGTCGCTGGAGATTGCGGCCTACCCTGATCTATGTAGTTTCTTGCGGAGGGGTACACCTAAATCCGTTACCAAAACGACCCATGGAGAAGGAAACTACTTAGGAGCCCTAGGGCAGGCCCCAACGCAACCTTGACCGCACTTTCGTTTGCGGTGTAGGGAGCGGAGACTCTGGGAGGTTATCAAGCCACTGGTCTGCCCAGAAGCTGCCACCCTACCAACTCGTGTCGATATGAGAAATCCTGCACAGGCCAAGTACCCAAACAAGTCGAGGAATTACATCAGTTTGAAAGGTCATAAGTTGAGCAATAATCTGTTAGAAGGAAAATCCCAGAAATCCCAAACAGTCTCGAATCTGCTCAAGAGGCATGCTGCTTCGGCTTCTGGGTCGCCTCCTCCTGCCCTCCCTTGGCCTCAGAAAAGCTGAGGCACAAGCAAGGCTACTTATCGCGGCTTTGGAGCTTTAGGGTTCGGGCTTCAGGAGGATAAGCTTTCTTTGTAACCCTAAGGGTCCATGTACTTGATACTCATATACTTGGCCAAAACCTGTACCATAATTATTATTATTACCCAAAACCCAAGTACCCAATTATTGAGTACATATACCCTCTGGGTGAGGCTCCTCGCAGGATTTTGGCCTTGCTTTGGCCTTAGGGAGGGCGGGACTGTACCTGTAATGTATGCGCCGGAATTCCCGTCCAAGCGTGGGCTTTTTCGCACAAGAAGTGCGCGTGGGTCAGGGTCCTGCTGGACGGTTTAGCTGGCATTTGAGGTTAGCTGGCATTTGAGGGTTTCTCTGTTGCTACCACATCACCATTCCAGGATTATGGTACTAGCCAGTTCGGAAACCGTGTGCATAGCGTGGTAAACTTGTTAGGGTCATCTCGTTCAGAGCTGAAGTTACTTTCTATTCTTTGATATTCCTAAGGAACCTAGAGTCAGGATTGTACGTCGACCACCCAAGAGTTTCACCGCGGGTTTTGGGTTGGGCGTGTTATGCTTTTTCTTCGTGCGTGTCCCCTAGACCCTATACCCCTTGGGGGTTCTGTCAGATGAGCTATGGTCTACACTCGTTGAGGGGGGATGTGTAGGGAATTGTGTAGGGTTCCTACTGAGCTGTAGGGCTTACTAAGGGGACGGGGATACTAGGGGTTAAGACTATAGCTCATACGCCACGCAAATTGGAACTACTTCGGGCAGACGCCCAAGGTTCAGGTGTCCGAACTTCACTGCCGACAGTGTTTGCCTAAAGCATGCCTAGCGGGATACAAGTTAACAATCACATCCTACGCCGCAGGGTCCATGGACTCAAATAATGGGGTTTGACGGCCGAATTTCTATAATCTGAATGGTATTTGGACCTAACTCCCAAAAATTTGGGTCCTTGGACCCTTAGGGTTCGTTGGACCGCGATCTACTTAAATTGTGCTATTTGGAGCCT
Source organism: Symbiodinium pilosum (assembly GCA_905231905.1). Lineage (NCBI taxonomy): Eukaryota > Dinophyceae > Suessiales > Symbiodiniaceae > Symbiodinium > Symbiodinium pilosum. The sequence goes on from CAJNIZ010042686.1 coordinate 31,946, forward strand.
GTCATAGGGTAACCTGGAGAGCCGTTCAGGTAGGGCAAGCCAAGCTACAACCAGGTAGCATCCGACTGTCCCTTGCAATTAGTATAGAAAATAGCACTAGCGATCACTAGCAGTTCGTAACATACGTACTTAGCTTTGTTGAGTACACGGTCTACATTACGCAAAGGACGCTTTCGTCAATCTTCAAGAGGAGGTGTGGTATGGTTGATGGACAAAATGCTAACCTTTAGGGTTGGTTTACAGGGGTATGTAGGATTTGTATGAGTCATGTGAGAATTAGGGTTTAAGGTTGATGCCAAAACTGCTGCATGGCCGTAAGTAGGATATGGTCGTATCATAATTCCCAGGGTGAAGTATATGGGGTCATGCAGGATTCTGTCTGTCAACAGAAGTGGTATGCGTTCTGAAGTTTCCAAATTCCTGAGCAAATTCCGACCTTAAACAAATGTAGTCCACAGGACCCAAGACTGCAAGCCCTCACAAGATTTGTTGCCGGGCTCGTTGCAACGGCGTCTTTGGACTACCAGCTGCAAAGCTTGGGCAAATATGAGTTCATATCATACAGTGTGAGTACTGATAAAAAAGGACGCTAGCTGAAGTCATACCTGAACCCCAAAAGCAGGTCAAATAATAGCCCAATACACCTACTTCTACAGACTTTTGGGGCGCAGGTATAGACCTTCTAAACCCTAAGCCCCACGACATATCCCAAAATTCAATGATTCTACATACTTCTGGACTTTTGGGGGTCAGGTACTTCTAAGGGTACTTTCCCAATAAGTTAAGACGCCACATTAGCGAGAAGGGACCCTAACCCTAAACCCGCGCCGCTGACCATATACATGAGCGCTCGAGCCTCTCGGGACAGGCCTCCGGGCACCATATCGAAGCTGTGGGCCTGGGAGGGCAAAGGACGGCAACAGGACAACCCCCGGGTGCCCTCTAGCAGCGCTGTAAACAGAGCGTAGCACTTATCATGGAAGCGTAGGGTTAGCTGCCCCCTGGAGCCTCTGTTGGGAGTCCAGGCCGCCAGCCACCAGGGCCTTGCAAGGCTTTCTAGGGCTGTTCCAGGGCCTATCACAGACTCCTCCAAAGCCTCCTTTGCCTGAAGCTTTCTGGGAAGGAATAGAGCAGGAAGCCCCCCTTGGTAGGGGGGTTTGGCATTTGGGGGGTAGGAACCCTAAACCCTAAATGAGCATAGTTTGGGTGGCTGGGGTTGGACTATCAAGCTGCGCAAGCGCACGATCGGGTGCGCGCACCTAAGTCTAGACAACAGGTACACACCTCGCCCGCGTCCACTGATGCACGCCCTAAACTGGCGAGAGCGCCGCTGACCATAGACATGGGCGCTTGAGCCTCCTGGGACAGGCCTTCTTCCCAGGGTTTGCCAGGGGCCTCTCAAAAGCACCGGCCTCTCTAAGGCCTTCAGTGGCCCAAGCCTTGTAAGGCCTGTTTGAAGATTTTGGAAAGGCTTTGTAGGTTTTCATCCTGCTGTACCCAAGAGATCCACGTGTGGAGGCCAAGGCCTCCGCTACCCGTATGTGTTGCTCAAATCCTTTCGTCTGAAATTGCGAGACTTGAGTATGCTTTCTGCGGCGCGTGACGAGGAGTGAACAGTAGACCTGGGGCAGAAAAAGAACAAGGAAGCCCCCTAAATGAACATAGTTTGGGTGGCTGGGGTGGGATTACAAAGCTGCGCAAGCGCGCGATCGGGCGTGCGCCCCTAACTTTAAAAGAAAGGCGCACACCCCGCGCGCGTCCACTGATGCACCTCCTACACCCTAAACCCCAGACCGTAAACCCTTAACCTTAAACCCTAAACCTTGCATGCCGGATCCTTGTGAGCCCGCCAGGGTGAAGCAAGATTATGATTGTAGGGATTGCAGGGGCTTAGGGTTGATTATAAGGGTTTAGGGTTTAGGGACTCAAAGTTGCGTGGTTTAGAGATTGAGGATTCGGAGCTATGGGGTCTTGAGGTTTTACAGTTTCGGGATTGGGGTTTGTTGGTTTCTGGCTTGGGGTTGAGATTTGTGGGTTGAAGACTCAAAGCTTTGTGCTTAGGAGTTGCAATGCGAGGATTAGGATTAGGGCGCAGATTTTTGGGTCCAGGACGTTGGGCTTCGAGCTCAGCACTATGATTTAGAATTTAGGATACAGGGCTTAAGGTGTTAGGTCCTCAACCCTTACACCCTAAACCCTAAACCCAAAACCTACAGACTGTATAGGGATATTTGGTTGTAACCGGCCTGCGCCATGAAGGCTACTGATATTCAAAGCTCGTAGAGACATGAACCAGCACCTCAAGGATTATCAGCACAGCTATCAGCACCTATGGTTTAGGGTTTAGGGTTTAGGGATGGGGTTGATAAAGGATCCTAAAATATCCTAAGGAACTAGGGTCTAGAGCCTATATGAGGGATACTAGCCCAAGCCGTTTTACCATTTCCGGATTTAGAGACCTTATGTTATACTATAGAGGTACTTAGGATCTCTCGGAAGTATATAGGATCCTTTAGGAAAACACGAGGAGTTCTGTGCCATCTACTTAAAACGTCCCAAGCATGGGTCGGATCCAGTATATAACAGATTATGAGGGTGTAATAGAACTTGGGCTTGGTGGGGTTTTGAGTTTGGGGTTAAGAGTTTAGGGCTTAGGATTTAGGGTTTAGGGCTTAGGGTTTAGGGCTCAATGCTTAGGGCTTAGGGTTCGGTAGGGTTTGGGGCTGAGGGTTTGGGCTTGGGGCTTAGGGCGCAGGATTTAGGAACGGTAGGTGCAGCAAGCCCCATGTGCCCTGGCCACGCAGTGTTGGCATAGCACCATCTCGGTAGCAAGCAAAGACTTCTACGAATCCCCAGGGACCCAAGTGGACCCCTAAACCCAAAATCCTAATGTACAGTAGGTACTGGTTATCAGCTTTCAGGCCAAAAGTGGGCGTCATATACAGAAGATCCTATTTATAGAATTTAGGTCGGCATGAGAGTATACTAGATTATAGTAGATGCTATTTATGAACTTGAGGGCCCCAATTAGGTATCATATTCAGAGTTGATGCTATTTATAAACTTCAGGGACCAAAATAGGTAATATATTCAGAGTTGACGCTATGTATGAACTTTACGGCCCAAAGAAGGTATTCTTCTTACGGACTTATCCCTTGCGAGCCTGAGTCCTTTGAAGCCCGTAGGATCACAGGTCCGACCTTGCGTTTGATACGCTCCGTGACTTTCTGGACTTGGAACCCAAAGGATCCTAAGTATCCCTAAAGGTCCAAGGACCCAAATAACAGGGTTTTAGGTCCCAAATACCAATAATATTCTAGTATTTAGGCTTTAAAACCCTATTATAAAGTAGGGCTTGTATACTAGGAATTGCAAATCTGGTTTGGGCTAGACTTAGGATCCTTTGGGGAAGGTCCTGTCCAAGCCAAAAGACTGAAGTCATGCCGGAAAAAGCTTCAATAAGTCTCCAGAAACCTTAAACCCTAAACCTTAAACCCTAAACCCTAAACCCTCATTTAGGGAGACCTCATGAATCCCAGGATGCTTCTAAGCGTATTCAGATCCTAGGGCTTCGTTTCCCTAGGTGCAGCCTTTGTAGTGTGATGTGGGTTTGGCTTTGGGCTTTAACATGGTTTAGGGTTTAGGGTTTAGGGTTTACATCCAGTAATTAATCAAGCGGTCTAGGGGTTAGTGTTTAGAGTGAAGTGTCCTGGACACCACAGTAGCGATGGCATTTTCTCTGGTCAGCAAGCACGAAGGCATACGTCAAGCACGCTCCGCGGTGGACCCTACATCCTAGGCCTTAACCCGCAGAATCTTACGAATATTCTACTGGATTTGGGGCACACAGAAAAGGGTCCAGCACCTTGCACGCTACCATATATTCTGCACTAAATCCCATGTGGTGTTGTGAGAGTGTCGGAATCCGGAGCAGTGCAAATTGAACCTTGAATACCAGGTGCGGAGCAAGCAACAGCTGTTAGAAGTAGTCACTACATCTCATGAACATCCAAGTAGCCTGCATCCGCAAACATGTTTGCATTGCTGCAACATATGGAGCTCCATTCTCTGACTTCCTTACGAACCAATTCTTGACATGTATTATAGTAAATTCTAAAGAAGTATTGTCAAGTGCAACATTCTGATTATAGGTGTAGGGGGTTACAGCACCGGGTTTCGTTTACCACGTCATAGTGATGGCGATCCCCAATGTGGGCCCTTACCGTAAGTATCTATTCAGTCTAAAGCAGGGTATCTAGGGGTCATATGGGTGATATATAGGGGGTACATATTTGGTTTAAAGTCCTAAGTATCTACATAGTACGTAAGGTAGGGTTTCTCTACTAGTTTGGGCTAGTCTCCCCATGTAAGTACTTCGGATCCTTTGGGAATTTCCTTCCCACCAGAAATGTAAATCGAAGCCCCCTAAAATCTCAACTCTGAAGCTAAAACATGGGTCAATCCCCCACCCAGTAATGGGTACCACAAGGGACTATTGGAGGTAGATTAAGGCCCTATCAACTCCATATTAAGGAGCTATTACTTTAGAGGGGATTGACCCAAGCTACTACCCAAAACTTCACATTTTCAAGCTTTCATGAGACACCTGTGTTCCAGGGCACTGGTTTCCCCGCCCTTCAACGCTGCTGGCCTGGAGGCGGGTGCTTAAATTCGCCCTAAACCCCTGAACCCCCGTAAACCCTAAGCCCCCCAAACCCGCTAAACCCCTAAACCCCCTATACTCTTAACCCCCTGAACCCCATAAACCCTAAACCCCCTTAGCCCTAAACCCTAAATTGATCTTCTTATAAATGCTTAGGCTTGGAGCTCCAAGCCTGTAAACAATTTTGCTCTGGGCTTAAAGTCTTTAAGTAAGAACCCAACCAGGCTTTAGGTAGGGTTTAGGGGCTCAGGGCTCAGGCCCTTGGTTTTTTAGGGCTTCTTGGTTGGGTGTAGGGTTTAGTGTTTAGGGAGTGTTGGTTGTAGTACGGACCGGGGCGAAGCGTGTAGGCTTTGGGGCTGTGGGCCCAGGCTCGGAAGTCTATTTGGAGGGTCAGGGGACTTCGTAAGTAGGTTAAGAATCCCTACAACCCATATGAGACATGAACCAAATTTAGGTTGGGGGAGACCTATAGGGGACTATATAGGGTTTTGGGGGAGACCTATTAAGCGATATACTACACATTTAGTCCAGGGCTCATATAGTAACTCTAAGTCGAAAGCCACCAAGTAGTGCTAAGGGTTCAGAGTTCCAGGATCTCGTTTTAAGGTTAGGGTTTAGGTGGGGTGTTGTTGTGTACAGCTTAGATACTAAGCATTGATGTAAACCTCATGCGCAACTACCAGCTCAAGGCCTTAAACATTCAACTGATTATTGGGAGACTTATTCCTTGGATCCTAAAACCTTAGAGGATTGTGAGGGTTTCTCAAGATGGGGGTCCCAAAGTATGAAGCTTGTACTTTTTTAGGAATTGTGTAGCCTCATCAAAGTAAAGCTGAAGTCCTTACAAAGACCACTAAGGGGCCCATCGGGGTTTCCACATTTTTTGGCGGAGGCAAGTGTTCATATGTTTGATTGACGAAATGTCCCTGAATACCTAAAATCTAGGGGTTGTGGTGCCCACTCATGTGCTGCCGCGTGAGGAGTTGAGATTGATGGTTTTCCCGGAGGGCAAAGAGACGACGAAGGCCACGTTGCTGTAGGAACATGTGGCCTTGCTGCAGTTGCGATGTTCTTGGCCCACAAAGGATTATCTGAACCCCAAAAGCTGATAAAATGATAACGCGAAACAGTTAAACACAGCCCAAAAGGCCCTGATTCTACATATTTTTTGGGGTTCAGGTATAGATCCGAAACCCAAAACCCCAAACGGCATATCCCAAAAGGCCATTATTCTACATAGCTTTGGGGGTTCAGGTAGTTATCTATGTTTTGCTCCTCAAAATCAATTCGAGTGTTACGGGCTTGGGGTAGGGAGGGCCTTCCTGCAGCTCCAGAATTTTGCTGTAGTCCCTTAAGGGTCCAAGTACCCGAATAAGAAGGCTTTTGGGGACCTAAAGCCCCCATATTCTGGGTTGCTGGTAAGCAACTTAAATTAAGTTACTATAACAAGGAAACCTGATTGGTTACTATATGCCCATGATATGCCAACTTAAACTAAAAACTAAGTTCCTTAACACCAGCCCAGTGTTGGGGTACTTGGACCCCTAGGGAATTGCCTTTGCCCCGCAGAAGATACAGAAGTAAATGTGCTCAAGGCCCTAAACCCTAAATCGGCCCCTAAACCCTAAACCCCTAGCCTAAGCCCTATAAGGCCCTAAACCATAAGTAGCAATGTAAGGTTCCTTTTTAGGTATGTAGCTCTGATCCTGCGCAAACTGTATTAGCTGAAAAGAACTTTGCAGGAGCCCCGGGGTAGCCTTAAGCCTAAATAATTTCCAATATTGGTCAGGTTTAGAAATGAGGGTTTAGGGTTTAGGGATAATTGCCAATATTATGATTCCATCTTTCGAGATGCGAGGAACATGGGCTCTTAATATTGCACGCAGCCCCCCAGCCCATACCCTGAGTCTTTCAGTGACGGTTTGAGTTTCGGGTCTCGGGGCCTAAAGCCCAGAGCTCCTACAACCCAACCCTAAACCCTAAACCCTAAACCCTAAATCGCCCAAGGAGGAACACCTGCCAAAACCGGAAAAATCTTACTTGGGTTGGCCTTTGGGGTACTTAAATATTGTCCTCAATTGGTTTCATAAGGACCCTATACACTAATATTTTTCAAAGGGCTCCAAGGCCAACCAAGTTACAGAACCCTATCCAGTGTAAGTCCATGGTTTGCACAGGCCTGTGTGTGGCCAAATAAGTCCACTGTACATATTGGACGAACTTCATAACCCAGACCCCCCTAAAACCCTATAAACCCTAAACCCTCATCATTAATCACACCCTTCCCCTTAACAGGGATTATAACAGGGATCCTAATATGCAGGTCCTTGAAGCGAGGGGGTTTATTCATCATGGGTACCCAGACCCCTTGGGAGGATCTAAAAACTAGACCCCCTATATAGACCCATTAGAACCCCTATATAATCCTGGGATCTAATTTTTTAGATCCCTTTGGGGGTCTGGGTCTACAAAAGCCACATGCAACAAGAACATTTGCAGGCTCCGCAGCCTGAATTCAACTGTTTCATGTAGGAATCTTGCACCACCCAGGGCTTGCATCATGAGTTCAGGGTTTAGGGTTTAGGTTTTAGGGTTTAGGGTTTAGGTTTCAGGGTTTAGGGTTTAGGGCTTAGGGCTTAGGGCAGTAATTTTCGGGGACCCAGGTAACTAAGGTGTTACAGAAGGTCTCTGAGAAGGGCTCTAAATCCAAACCCCTACTTGGATGGTCAGGGGGACTTTGTAAGTAGGATAATAACCTCTACAGCCCATATATTAGCCCTAGTTATCTTAACGATTAACCTAGTTACTAAGTCCCTTTGACCCTCCAAGTAGGGATATATGGGGACTACAAGAGGTCTCTGGGGATGTCTGGTAACGCTCCGCAAAAGGGATTATGCAGACCCTTTGGGGTGGCTCAGGGTTCAGGATATCTGAGTACTATTTAATATGGGGATACTATGGTACCCAATATAGAGTAAGATTATATCCTCTTTTTGGGGTATAGTATTTTATATAAGGAATATAGTCTTACTAGGTTTAACCATAAGTCCGTCACCCTTCAAGGGCTCCCATCCGTTGTATAGAAACCTGTGTTGTATTCACATCTAAGCGTGGATCGAAACCTAAACCCGAAACCCTGAACTGCAACCCCCAAAGCTCCTAAGCCTTGCCAACTTATCATGGAGCCCCATTCAGGGCCCTCGCAGCAAGCGCCAGCGCGAGCTCTACAGCAAAAAGGCCCGCTTAGGGGGGTTAAATCCTGAACCCTAAACCCTAAACCCTAACTGCGACATGGGGCGCAGGGTAGAGGCTACAGGGTCAAGAAAGAGTTTCTCACAGCTTTTCCTGGTGTAGCAGTTCAGGACTTCTACAATTGGGGACTGGAGCCTTTCAAGGGTGTATAGTCCCCCTTAACATAGAATATGGCTTCGGGTATATTATAATATGATCCACATATTCCTCATATCCTATCTACTTAAGGGGGACTATGGGGTGGGGTTTGGAGTCTTTGGCTCACTTCAAGGTTTCTCTTGGTTTTGAATTAAGGCCCTGAGGATAACGGATTGGCTTGCCGGACGCTTTTTTAAATCAGCTTAAGCTACAGCCGCTGGCCGCTGGCCACAAGGTGTCAAACAGGCCGGTAGGTTTACCTCCTTAGAAGCAGTAGTACTGTCATAGAATACTGCCAAACAAGGATTGCATCATGTTGAGGCGATACCTGGACCCTACAAGTGGGTAAAGTTCCCTGACCCTCCTATGTAGATCATTTTCGGGTAATATGTTTCAATCCCTTGCCCAAAAACCATAACATGCCCCAAAAAAAGAACTACATACGAGCCCCTGAGTAATGGTTTACCCTTGAGAAAGAGCCTGACACCTTGTCCCACCATCGACACCGCAGGATCTGAAGGTGGATCCCACACCCTCCCCCTATACCAACATGATACCCCAAAAGAGGGCTTAGGGTTTAGGGTTTATACGGTTTAGGGTTTAGGGTTTAGGGCCTTACGAAGACAAAGTAGTACACAGTTCAGTACGGGCTTGGGTTACTCCAAAAGGGGCTAAATGGGTTTCCATTTGTGGGGAGGGTAGTTTATTCCTATCCTACCGGGGTAGGTGTGAAAATATGTTTTGAGTTGTACTACCTTGATCCCTATATAATCCTTATATCGCCATAAAAGTTTGATTTTTATATGCGACCCCTGAACCCTAAACCCGAGACCCCTAAACCCAAACCTACCCTGGCTTACGCATTTGGGATGTCCCGGGTCCGCGGAGCGAACTCCGAACCCAAAGACCTCGCATCCCTTAGCGTTTAGGGTTTAGGGTTTATAGGGTTCAGGGTTTAGGGTTTGGGGTTTAGGGGCTTAGGGTTTAGGGTCAAACCCTAAACCGTGAACTTGAAACCCTAAGCCTGAGGAAGGCATCGAAAGGCCTGATATGTATAAAATAATGGAACCCTGAACCCTAGAAGCCCAAACCCTGTGTAGTAGTGACAGTAATAGTCATCACACAAAAAGGAACTCCCCAAACCCTAGAACCCTGAACATTCTGCAATAATAACCATAAGAGTCATCATAACGTAACTAAAAAGACTCCCTCTAGAGGTCCCAGTACCCAAATAACAAGGCTCTTGGGTACCTGTGTAATAACCCAATATTTGGGTATTTGTACCCTACACCCTAATTCCTTTCTTCAGCAGGTGAACGAGGGTCCTTTGGAAGGCTGCCTGAAGCTCAAGGCCTTTGCCATTGGTTTGTCTTCAGAGTGCAGGCTTCAGGGTGGTTCAGGGTTATGTAGCTTCATGCTTGCAGTTCCCGGCCTATAGGGGTTGGATTGGGGATTCATTGTTTAGGGGCGTTGGGTTTCAGGGTACGCTGGGCAGCAACTGCCACGCAAAACCTTGCTGAGCGTAATTTATGTGAAGCATTATTGAGTATCTGTATTTCTGCCTTAACCCTAGGGCTTAGTCTTGCAAACCTGAGCCATTAATCCTAAAACTTAAGTGCTTAGGGTTTCCTAAGCTAACGGCAAGTAAGGAGCATAATCCCTGGTTCCTTAGCCCAACCCCTAAACCCTAAAGCCCTCAAATTCTACAACCCCAAAACTCCAAAACCCTAGGCCCCACACCCTAAACCCCAAAACCTTAAATCCAAAAACCCTGAGACCCTCCACCCTGAAACCCTGAACCCTGGCACTGGCTGCTTGGCTCTCTGCAGGTGCCAAGTTGTCCTCCTGAGCTTGAACTGCACTACTTTCTGAAGGCAGGTTTGGGATTTAGGGTTTCGAGTTTAGGTTTAGGGCGTAGGGCTCAGGTTTAGGGACTAGGGTTTAGAGCTGAGGTGTCGGGTTTAAGGTTTTGGGGTTTCGGGTTTTGGGCTGGCATTGAGGGTTGAAGGTGTACTGCTGAGGATTAACGATTCAGGGCTTTAGGCTAGAGAAGTTTGGTGGGGTATACCCTAAGCCTTAAACCGGGCATGGCTTATTAAGGATACCAAGGGGGTGGATCTGGTGTTTGCAGTTTGCGGATGAGAGTTTATGCTTGAACGGTTCAGCATCTGGGATACACGGCCGGAGCACGCAGACGTGCCTTTAATTTATACTAGCTCATACTTGGTAGGGACTAAGGGAGTATACTACCTAGGGGTGAATAGGGATTGTAATCTCTTATCCCCTACTAACAACCAGCAAACATAAATACGTTCTTTAGGGTTTGGAGTTTAGTTTCTTTTGTTTGGATGCTTTTAGGTGACTAGGCTTTCCAGGTGAGGGCGTCGGCTTTGTGATGTGGCTTTGGCTTGTGCACGATTTAGGCTTTAGGATCTAGGGCTTAGGACTCAGTAGCAAGGAGGCGTTCTTACCCAACCACATCAAAAATACCTATGGCGATGACAGCTGTGGCATGGTTCGCTTAGGGTTCTTAGTATATGGGTCAGGCCTACAAAAAGCATCTCATTCATGATACTCTAGCGCTATTCCTGTATAGCCCCTATATAAATCTCATATAAAACACTGCCGAACCGCCGAACCCAAATTTACACTAGTGCTAGGGTTATCCTAAGGATCCCAAGTACCTACATAGGGGATGCCAAGCAATTCCTAGTATAGAAGCCTTACTTGATACCTGCTAGATACTCAGTTTTCTTAAAACCTGTGAAGCCCGCAAAGATTAATACTTGTGCTGCATAGACACGGAGGTTCCTCCGGGTCAGGAGTCAGATGCATAGTAGTAGTTATAACTCGAGGCAGCCCTCCTATTACCTTTAATTGGGGTTACAGTGCCCCTAAACATGCTACTCAGGCCTGAATAGAGAGTAGTTGGTCGGCCTAGGTATTATTTCTTAAGACAGAAAGCACAACAATAGTAAGAGTACTAACCTAAAGAATCCTAAAGATCTATGTCAAAAATCGTCCGGCTTCTATACTAGTTACTAGCAATTAGTAATGTGGTTTGGGTTAATATCCACAGTATCGGTACTAAGACCTACACCCTTGACAATAGGCGCATGAGGAACACCTGGCTCCTAAAAGTGTCAAAGTAGCGAGGTTGACTTCAACTTGGAGGGTTTCGGCTTTAGCGCTCAGGGTCTAGGGCAGATGTCCCCCAGTGCTTCCCAGAAGTTACTCTCGTTACACTTTTTGTTTTAAGAAATGTTTCTCTCGCATTAGAAGCTATCTGAGGAATGAAGACTTGAGTTTCACTTGAGGTAGGTATCCCTTGGCTTCCTAGATCGCATGGGAAAGTCCACGAGTAGAATATATGAGCTGTAGTCTAAACTCCTTAAAGGGGGGTATGTAGAGGATTCAATAGGGTACTACTATAGGCGTTATATTAAGGGGGATACGAGGAGTCAGTTTAGACTAGCTCATAGAGTAGGCTATCCTCTCTTACAACCCAGAAGACCATTAGGGCATTAGGATGGCCTTCTCTAAGCAGTACTGGAGTAGGTTCAGGGTCTAGGGCTTAGGCTTAGTGTTCAAGAAGTGCCTGTTTTGCAAAGCTTGCCCACTGCTATTGGATCGGCAACAAGAACCCCGAAGAATTAGAGCTTGACATGGCGAATTTCTGGATTTACCATGAAGATAGCGCTTTCACAAATGCGTTAAAAACGGAACACGTGCAAAACCGATATGAGATTTGGCTAGTTGTTGGAAGGGGGGTCATGATAGCCTATGGAAGATGTTCAGGAAGTATCCCCCACAAACGGACATGCTGTTTCGACCAGTTGATCATTTGCTCGCAAAGAGGGTGGGCATTGTTCATTCTGAAGGTGATCAAAGGAGTACTTTAAAGGAAGGGAGCACCCAGAAGGCATGTGCCGTACAAGCCAAAACATCGGTCACCTTACCTCAAAAGTTCAGGAGGAGGGAACATTGCAAAAAACATCGTAGCAAACTTAACCCCTAAACTTCTGTTGAAAGGCTATTCCGTAGTTCCGCGTACCCTAAACCCTAAACCCTAGTTGTTTTCGGGTACAAGAGATTTCCAGACGTCTCCAGGGGCGCCATGTCACCATGTCGTAGGGACCATTTTGAAATAGCCCCAAAAGTCTTTCTCCACGGTTTAGGGTTTAGGGTTTAGGGTAGGCCAGATCCATTCCCTTTCCAAACCTTATTAAGAAACGGTCTTCTTCAACAGAGTGCGGACCTTAGAAATGGAAGATGTCTTCATGCCCAATTGCATGAAAGAATCACACTGTTACATCAGTCAGGGGTCAAAGTTAGGTTGCGGGTGGACCTAAGCGGGGATGTATAGGAGTTTTCGGTGGGACATTTAAGGAAGATGCTATAACATTAGTCCAGTGCTCAGATATATGAGATTGAAGTAGAGGGATTGCAACGACATAGCATGTCACTGGACGTTTACTTGCGAGGTTTTGCAAAGTCATTTGATACTTGGGCAGGTCCAGGGTAAGGATTGTCATGAGTCGTGCGGCCACGGTGAGCGTACAAAATCCAGAGCAGCCATTTACCGTGCTCAAGCTTGCAACAAAGCATGCAGTCTGCAGCACAGTTCCCGTTCTTTCAATGCGGAAGCCTGCGCATTTTTGTGTAGCCAGCAGGTTATGATTCATGTCTCGAAAATGTCAGGGGAAGAGTTTGCTACGATTGGGACGGAGGAGGTTGCGGACGTTCGGAGACTAAAGCGGCTGTTGCGCAACAGGTACAGCATACCCCTCTCCCTGCAACAGCTTTTGCACAATGGACGCAGTTTGGAGGATGACAACGTGCTGAATGCGCCCATCGACCTCCAGCTCGTCCTGCTGCCCGTTTCCACTGATTTTCAGCGGTTTGAGTCCAGCGATGAGCTTGTTGAAGCCTGCAAGCATGGCCTCATCGAGGTTGCAAGGATGCTGGTGGATGCAGGTGGGGAAACCCAACTTATGCGGTTCTTGCTGTAGAGCCCCCCCAAAAAATGACAGCATCCATGTTTTGTGAGAAGCGCCCAGGTGCTGACAAGGACCACCTTGACGACTATGGCCGCAACGCTCTCTGTTGCGCAGCACTTTGTGGCCATGTGGAGGTTGCGCGGTTGTTGCTGGAAGCTGGTGCCGATCTAAGTCGACAGCTCTATGATAATGCTGCAAGCTAGGGTCACAAGCAGTTGCCCATTTGGTAATTGCCACATATAAGGGGATCCCAGAGTAGACCCCAACTTCGGAAAATCCTCATTATGGGGACCTCCAAAAAGGCATCCCCAATTTTTGAGAAGCCCAAAACCCTAAACCCAGAATCTCCCTGTATATGCCCCCATATAACCCCTATGAAGCCCTTCAAAGGGCACCCCTCATTTTAGGAAGCCCCCATCTGGGATTGTGCCCATGCTTCTTAATACTGTCAGGGTCTAAGCTGCGAAAATATATTGGACCACAGGCACTTGTGGCGAACATCTCTGCCGGAGATCAATGTTAATCTGGCGCTCAGTCAAGACTACCAAAGTTGTGGGAAAATGGGTAGTCGGCTACGACACTCACTGAAAACCTAAAATCGCGTGGGCTTGCAGAGTCAAATCTCAGTCAACGCTACAGTCAACGCTACCAAAACTGTGGGAAACCAAGATTTTGCTGATTTCATGTTTTCAACAACAACCATAGCCAAATAAATAGTTTTGAGCGTTATACTAAGCTAAATGGTGATGCTAGATGGTGATTTTCCCACTGGTTTGCCAGCATTTACTGTGCAGACCCACACGGTTGGTGGTTTTGAACAAGGAATACAACCAGATGGCGATGTTCCCACAGGTCATGGCATCAGTAGCTCTGACCTTATTGGGCTTTACCTATCTACGACCTAAGCCGCATATGAGCTATTGTCTAAACTCCTTAAAGGGGGTTATATAGGAATTATATAGTGGAGTATTATAAGGGCTATTAAGGGGGATACTAGGAGTTTAGATTATAGCTCATATGGTATGCGCATATTGGAGTTTTAAAGTGTAGACCCCGTGGCTCCATGAACGACATACACCGCGCAACAGAGAGTACTGTTGAAGGAGGAAATCTTGCACCACTTTACTGCTCTGCTAAACCTCAAATCCCCGCAGCCACCTTTTAACATTGGTAGAGACAGTCACCACCTCAATTTGTGGTAGCCCCAATGTTAAACAGGGGGTGCGGGGTTTCTGTGGTTCATGGTATTATTGGTTAACATAGGGGTGGTTCAAGATTGCCTGCATTCACCATAGCTAGGTGCTGACAAAGCGGTGCAGGATCAGAAGCTGGATTGCTGTGATGGAGTTTGCACTAAGTTACCATAACTGGGTTAGGGCTGAGGGAGTTCAGTTCAGGGTTGAGGGACACAATATGGATATGTATATATGTATACGCATTTCAAGTAGTTACGTATAGGGTTTACTCATGATGACGACCATCTCACGGCCTATATAGCCATGTTATGACTCTCTAACTTATGGTTTCCTAGAATTTGGATGTGGCCACAGTTTCCATTTAATTTGCCATCTTTCTTGTCCGTTTGCTCTTCCATTATGGTGCCGTTAACCCCAACCCTAAATCCTAAACCCCAAACCCCAAGCCCAAACCCTACGCTCCGCGCGCCTCCGTTCAAAAAAACAGTCCAAACACCCAGCTTTTGAGGTGCAAAGTACGGTAAAACCATTCAGATTGTAGTATTTGGGGCCTAAAACCCCGATATTTGGATGCTTGGGCGTGTATTTTAACTTAAAATCCCAAACTCTAAACCCTAATACCTGAAATCCTAAGCCCTATATACCCTGAACCCTATATACCCTAATACCTAAACCCTAAATAAAGCCTAAGCCCAGGAAAGGCCGCACAGCCCTCCAGGCCGCTGCTGAAAATGGTCGCACGGAGATCGTGCGATTGCTTCTGGAGGTTGGTGCCAAGCAGGACTGACACGATTTTGGCGTTTAGAGTTTAAGGTTTAGGGTTGAAGGTTCAGGGTTAAGGGTTTAGGGTTTAAGGTTTAGGGTTGAAGGTCTAGGGTTTAGGGTCTGAACTCCCTGACCGGGGTTATAAAGGGGATCACATAGGGGACTACTATAGGGGTTATGAAGTGGCATAATACGAGTTTCAACTATGGCTCATTTGGGGTTGAGGGTTTGGGGGGTAGCATTTTAGGGTGTAGGGTTTTCTCCAGTCAAACCTTGGTTTGTGAGGTCGCATACGAGAATTTATATCATGGGATCCTAGAACTGTTTGTCTTTTGGTCCAAGGTATGGTTTAGGGCTAGTTTGGGTGCCTAGCTTTTTTGCATAGGGTTTCGGGCTTAGGCTTTAGCAGTTTGTTGGTTTTGTATGTTGACAAATTTTGTGTGTAGTTGCTTCTCGAGGGATCTTCTGCTATACAACCCTAGGGGTACCAGCCTGAAACCCTTGAAATAGAGGACTTGACGGGTGAGTGCGCGGGATGGGCTCTCATCTCGGCGGCAAAGAACGGCCATGTGGAGACTGCACGAGTCCTGTTGGAGGCTGGTGTTGACAAGGACGAGGTTTAGGGCTTAGGGTTTAGGGTTTAGGGTTCTGCAGTTCGGGCTAGGGCCCTCACCCAGCATCACAGATAAGCCAGACAAAGAGACTAAACAGGTTACCATTCTCCTTGTGAGCGCTATTGAAGGATTGGCTCACCTAGCCCGTAATTCCAGACAGTCTATTTACGCGCCAAACCCTTTTTACAATTATAATAATTATATAGACATATATATATATATGTATATTTATATATACATGAAAATATCGGTTCTTGGGTTGACAAGGTCCAATACAGCTAATTCCTAGTACATTCCTAGTATAGAAACCCATGATATGCTACATAGGTTCTTACTATTACTACTCCTAAACCCTAAGCCCTAAACCCTGACAAGGACATACAAGTGGAATCTGGAGGCACTGGTTTGTCCGTGGAATCTGGAGGCACTGCTTTGTTCGCGGCTGCTGGAGCTGGTCATAAAGATTTTGTTCAGATGCTGCCGCTAGGCCCCCTTCATGGGAGCTGTAGTCCTGGGCTTAGGGTTTAGGGTATAGGGGATTATATAGGGGACTATTATGTGGTTATTAAGGGGGGATACCAGGAGTTTAGATTCTAGCTGATGTAGATAACATACTGGGGGTTAGTATGGAAGAAGGAGATATGTTATACAGGGGTTCTATAGGAATCATATAGGCATTTTATTCCCTTGCTTCTCAGTAAGCACCAGTACGATAAGGACAAAAGATTACCAATGTTTTGGGTTCCAGATTCCTTGCTTAGGGTTTAGGGTTATGGTAGAGGGTACCTCAATAGACTTTAAAATGGTAGCGTACGTGTTTAGGCCCCTATGGTATGTACAATTGCTCGTTTTTGTTGCCCCCTGGCTTCCCTTCAATGAAGACATACCAATGAATCACCAGAACTACAATGCCCAAACCCTAAACCCTGAAACCCTAAACCCCAAACCCTAAAACCCTAAAACCCTAGAACCCAAAAGCCTAAAACCCTAAAACCTGAGACTTTATTTCTTCTTATGCTCGGCACGTCAAGGTTGGATGCCGGAGCCAACGTTGACATTCAGAATAAGTACCTAAACCTTTATAGAGTTTGGGTTTACTGGGTTTAGGGTTTA
>CAJNIZ010042686.1:48820-60872 GCA_905231905.1 Symbiodinium pilosum
ATAGGGTTTTGGTTTTGGGTTTAGGAATATCTTCAACGACAGATGGTGTTGAATTGAAAACATGATGCTTGGGAGGTTGATAAGGATGCACAGCTATTTCCTGAGGAATGGGCTTTCCCCAAACCCAAACCCCAAGCCCTAAACCCTTAAGCTTAGAGTGTGGGGTATCAGTCTTTACTGCTCCGGGGGTGGCGATGTTAAGTTTAGAGAGTTGAAGAATTGAGGTTTCAGGGTTTAGGATTTAAAGTTTAGGGGTTAGGGTCTTGG
This sequence comes from Symbiodinium pilosum, assembly GCA_905231905.1. NCBI lineage: Eukaryota > Dinophyceae > Suessiales > Symbiodiniaceae > Symbiodinium > Symbiodinium pilosum. The sequence goes on from CAJNIZ010042686.1 coordinate 49,088, forward strand.
GTTTTGAATTTAGGGCTTCAGCCCTAAATCCCACAGCCTGTGGACGTATTTGCGGCTTGTCCTAGCCTCTCTCCTGTTCCTAGATGCCCACTTACCAAGTTACCTATGCTATACCTGATTCTGGTTGTCAGGGTAAGAAGGACTGTCGGGAGGAGGGTTCAGGGAAATGGCTACACCCTACACCCGTAAAATGGTTATCATAAGAATCAAGTAATATGAGCTATAGTCTAAACTCCTGGTATTCCCCTGAATGACCCCTATAATAGTCTAGTATATAATCCCCTGTTTAACCCCCTTTGAGGAGTTTAGGCTTAAGCTCATATGAGCCAAAGTCTTAACTCCTAGCATCCCCCTTAATATCCCCTATAGTGGTCCCCTATCTAACGCTTGTATACCCGACTTTAAGGAGTTTAGACTAGGATTCATATGGGGATCATCCTTTGCATCTTGCGCTGTCAGCTTTGGTTTCAAGGCGTAGGGTTACAAGAAGCCATTCGGCAGAATTTCTCACTTCATCTTAAATCCCCAGCCTTAAACCTCAAACCCTAAACCCCAAAACCCCGATGCCTAAGTCCCTAGGCCCTTATAAACCCTAAACCCTAGATCCCCAAACCCAGGCATGGCGCCACAGCCCTCATGAGGGCAACTCTTCATCGGTCTCAGGACATTGTACGTCTGCTTCTGGCAGCCGGTGCTGACCGAAACTGGATTTCCATGAGGGTCTAAGACAGTCTAGGGTTTTAGGGTTCAGGGTTTAGGACTTTAAGCCATAAACCTTTCGGATCCAGTCAGGGTTTCCCTTCAGCTTTCCATTATCTTGTGCAATTAATTCCCATTTTGGCACCTAAACCCCATAGCTTCAACCCTCTATGTCCCCTAGAGCACCCCCAAAAAGTTCACTATATTGGTAACATTGGGGCCCCTACATTACACAGCAACCCAGGAGACTTGCAGCAGCCCAATGGCACGACGGCCCGCACGGTTGCAGAGCGGCTTCACCATGTTGACATCTTGCAGTTGCTCTCAGACGGGTAGTTGTCAAAGTGACGGTGTCCTTCTGGGATGGGGGGTTATAGTCTCCCTTAAGTAGATAGAATATAGGGTATATGGGGTTCTTATCATAATATACCCAAAGCAATATTCTATCTACTTAAGGGGGACTATAGGGTTTAGGGTTAAAGCTACAATTTAATGTGCAACCATTTTTTTGGGGGGGCCCCCAACAGGAGATCCTTAACTTGGAGCCCCAAACATCAAACCCTGACTTTGACAGCCACCCAAAAGCGGGACTGGCAATGCGAAGAAGCACACATGCGATCATGCGCCGCCCACATAAGAATGATTTCCAATACCATTCAGACATGCGGGCAATATACTTTCAACATGCCCAGAGCCCTGTTCTGATATTTCAGGCTTCTACAGTTCCTTTCCATTCACAAGAGGCAACTGTTCCAAGCAACGGCCCCTCAAGGAGGAGATACAAAGTTATCTTTGCCAGCGCCGAAGAGGATGAGCAAAAAGGAAAATACCACCTGGGCCCCAAAGTATGCAGAACCATAGGTTTTTTGACCATTATGAGGTGTGTTGGGCCGTTATTTCTCCTACATTCCAGGTCCGGCAAGTGTCAACGCTGCTAGATGGGGAAGACTGTAATTAAGCAATTGAGTGCGCAAAACAACGTTCTACTACGAAGGGCGCCGCAACCTACACCCACACCATGACCCCTAAACCCGAAAACTGGTCAGTAAGCAGGGGAGAGGGGCTTTCCTTACGCTAACTCTTTGCGTTGACATGCTCGACTTTTCCGCATGCCCCTCCTTTTCGGGAACTTCCCCAGGTTGCATTATCCGGTGTGGAGTATAGATCGAGGCCTAGGAGTGTGGGCCCCAAGCACAGGACCCTAGCCCCTATAAAGCCTATCCTTGAGTTGGGCGCCTGCAAACTTTGCCTTTCCTACCTGCGGGATGGAAAAGAGGTGCCATGAAGCAAACAAAAGTAGACCTCCCCAACGCAAATGCATGCCATACTTTAGCAGGCTCCCTGTAGGTTGCCCCTTAATCAGCCTTAACTCGCCTTCATCACCCCTAAGAAGCCTGCTTAACTGGATCAATGCTAGGGATCCTTGATATTTGCAATGGTGCGCTTTATACTTTTGGGGGTATGGGATTCCTTATGGTTATTGAAAAGCCGCTATAAGAACCCTTAAGCCCTAAAGGTAGTGTGGGCTAAGTTACGTGGAACCTTGGGGAAAGGTGGGCGGCAGCCGCAAGGGCCCTTTCAAGCGCAACTTTGCCGAGTCGGGGGGCTCGGAATTCCCACGGCTCCAAAGCCCGCTCATTCAGCAGGGTGTGAGGGCTATAGTATCTAATTAAGGTCTACCTATGTAGAATGATTGCCTTTTTGCGTCTATATTTGGGTGTTGTGGGCTATCATTTGACTTTTGTGGGAGTTTCAGGTAGGGTTTAGGTTTCAGGGTTGAGGGTGTGCGTACCGTTCAGGCTTCAGGGTCTCATCCGGACCTTCCAGCACACCCTCATTGAGGCATGCACACTATAAAACATAGTCGGAATCTATGGGGATCCAAATAGGTGGTGTTTGGAAGAGCGAAGGCGCCCACAGCAGCCCAGCTCATGACCTGAGAGACTCAACCAACACCAGCCCTTGGGATCAACTCACCCGCTGGCACTTCAGCAAAAAGAACTGCAGGATCACATCTTGCCGGAAAATATTTGGCCCGTGACAACCGCGACAAAGGTGTCTTTTGAAATATCCTCCGCCCAGCTGACGCAATGCCAGAACCACCCATGCAGCAAGACCGCAGACATTGCAACCACCCCTCTTCCTGCGAGCCCAATTCCTTCCCCGTGCGTCTGTTCCAGTGCAAAAGGTGCTTCCCAAGGCTGTACCTAGTGTTGAGCTCCCTCTCCAACTGATCTAGGCGGTTGTCGTTGTGGTAAAAGCCCTCCCTGGCCAGAATTTCACCTCCCTGATTTGCGCACGGCTGCCGAGTGATCTTCAGTCTCACATGCTTCGCCCAAGCTGTGTGCTTCCCGCAAAGCCTGCACCAGAAACCACCCTGCTCGCGCGGCGCCAGCAGATGCCCATTCTCCACAACACCCTCATCCGTCAACTGCCGACGCTGAACCCGAGCCATTTGCTCAAGATCACCCCCTGAGTACCACCGAATGATGTGGCACCGCCATGTCTCCTCCAGGAAAATTTGCACCAGTCGTCTTTCATGATCTGATAACACAAAATCCTGAAGAACAACCGCAGCATACCGAAAACACACAGGAAACTGCTCAAGATCCACACGCAACTGCGAAACCACCGCGCCGCGCTCCTCCGCATACTCCAAACATTCCCAGGATACATGCTCAACAGTCTCCTTGCCCAACCCACAGGAACACAGTCGGTCAACATCTTGTCGGCCTGAAGTAGATATCATTTATAGACTTTAGGGTCCAGACCAGGTATGGAATGAAGGCTTGGGTCCTCACGCCTATATGAATTCATTAAACCTGAAACCTTAAACTGCAAAGCTTTCAGGGGTTCCTTGAACAGGCTCAGTGCTTAGGACTCAGTGCATATTAGAATTGAGTACGCCAGGTTCAGGTTCAGGGCTTAGGGAGTTTACCTGAACCCACGGTTTCAGAGAGATGTATCACAGGAATGGAGGGCCTTACCCTAAACAGGCGCGCGGCGGGCTCCGTAGGGTCCAGGTACGGTTTACCTGTCCCTGAACAATCATTGCCTGGTTTTGGAGGTTTTGGGATATTATTTTGACCATTCCGTTGGCCAGGCTAATGAAGGTCTAAGGTTTACCTACTACCCAAAAGTAGGTAAAATCATAGCCCAAAACAACGAAATGTAGCCCAAAGGGCCATTATGCTACATAGTTTTGGAGTTCGGGTAGGGTTTAGGGTCAGCCCTGGATGTTGTATTCGGGTTTACCAGAAACATGCGATTGCTTGTAAGTAGTGTACATTGCGAAAAGCAGGAATGCATGCTGTTTACCAATCTTAGGCCCTCACAAGCAACCACCTAGTGTCCCAAATACGGACTCAGTAGTAGTGATGCAAGACCTCTCTGCTTCGCGACCATGGCCCAGAACGATTGCAACACTGTTACCAATCTTATTGTCCCAGTTTCTCTGTATGCTTGTGGTATAGTTTGGTTTAGGGTTTGGGGTGTTGTAGGGTACGCCAAATACGTACACCTCAACATGATATTGGCCCCACACTTTTCTGCTGCTCACACCAAGCAACGCCATCTCAGCGCCTGCTTCTTTCAAACGACACGTACGGTGCCATAACCTACACTTCAGATTGTCCAACATGATGGGTGCCATGTTGCTCAAAGCATCATACACCCAAAGCCCCCAAACGCAACGCCGCAATCCAAAGCGTGTTGATGGATTGGTGGACTTATGGGTTAGGGTACGATCATGATTGTTACTATTCTTGCTATTTTCTCATTATTTGCACTACTGTTCTTAGATTTTTCTGCCGAAAAGCTGTACAACGGTGCAGAGTGCTGCATTTATCCCACTACCGAGCCAAACAATGCGTTGGTTGAAGAATGCGAAAGTCCGGTTTAGGGTTTAGGGTCCGTCCCTGAAAGCCCCCCAAAATACTTGCGTATACTGGTGATTAGTAGAGAAGCAGGGGATATCAACCCTAGATAGTATATTCCCTCATTCCCTACTAACCCCCTAAGCCCTAAACCCCCAGCAAGTTTAGGTTTCAGGGCTTTGCCCCGGACTCCCAAAGATGAATACTTCAACAGCCAGACTCCAGATCCCCAAATCCCAAAGCCCAAACATTACCTGGACCCCCAGAAGAAGGTTCACAAATGCTTCAACAGGGAAAACTTGTTACAAACTCTTGCGGGTCCGGGTACTGTTGATGACCTGGATGAACTTCATTTCTTGCTTAGGGTTAGGGATTTAGGGTACAAGGTATAAGGTATGCAGGGTTATGAAGGCATCTGTGAATAAACCCTAAGCCAGAAACCCGAAACCCTAAACCCCAAACCTTCAACCCTAAACCTTAAACCCTATACCCGAAATCCCAAACCCTTAACTCTAAACCCCAAACCCTCAACCCCAAACCCTAAACCCCTAGCCCCAATAGGAGCACTGTGAGCGGCTGCGACGACTTTGGGGTTGATTGGCTGCCATATCCTCAGTCCGAATCTAGGGCTTAGGGGTTTAGGGTGTGGGGCTTACCTAAATATGTCTATAATAGGTGGGTTTAGGGTTTAGGGTTTGGGGCTTTGGGGTTTAGAGTGTAGGGTTTCCCTAAGGCCCCAGGTAGGTACTATTTATAGGGTTTGGGGCCCAATGTAGGTACTGTTTATTGACTTAGAGCCCCAGGGTTTACTTAAATATACTTATCATATGAACTAGGGTTCTATACTAGGCAGAAACAGTGTGGTTGGGGCTAGTAACTAGTATCCTCCCCCTGTAGGTACTGAGGTTCCTTCGGGTAAGGTCTAGGTTTTTGGGGTGATATGGCTTAGAGCTCATATGACTTGTGGCTACGGGGTTCAGAGCTTAAAGGACTTATGGCTCACAGAGTCTTAGGCTTTAGGGGTTGATGCTTAGGGGGGTCCTGCCAGCAACGATTTGAGAATGCACCTGATGTACTTGGAGGGTCATGGAGACTTCGTAAGTACGTCATTCATGATGGGAATAACAGGTTTTACTACATGGTTCATAGGGGTTTTGAGTATACTTACTACGCCCCTCCGAGCCTCCAAGTAGTAGGTTTCGGCCGGACACCGGATGTCCTACCTGTTTTGGGAATATACCCTCAATTCAAAAGTGAAAGCAGACGTAGGTAACGTGCAGCATGTGCAGGGTAGTCAGCCTAGCGCGCGCTCTACGCATGTTGTGTTGGGTTGTTTCAAATCACAACGAACCGCCGCTGCTGTCCACATGGAGGAGGACGCCCTTCCCAAATTTACTTACTGGTGGTTAATCGGGAACAAGCGAATATAATCTCATATAATCCCTATATAGGATATTCCTGTATTCCCCTAAGGCCCTAAGGGTCCAAGTACTTGATAATCATATACTTGGCCAAAACTTGCACTATAAGTACTCTTACTCAAAACCCAAGTACCTAATCATTGAGTACATGGACCCTCTGGGTTCCTTACTAAGCCCAGTAATTTTACGAGCATCTCTTCGGAGTGCACATGTTGGCGGAGCAGGATCTCACGCACGACCGGAGAGAGGAAGTTGGGCGAAAGCTGTTTGGGTTTACTGCCAAGCTGTTCAACCCCAAAAATCCTAAGTATCTGGCTCGTGTTATGGTATGCTCAGGCCATGCAGGATTTTACCTAGGGCTCCCAGCTATTTCATATAGCAGGCCGGCGTAACTGTAGGGTATATGGGACCTGAAATCCATTATTTAGACAACTGGAGCTATAGGGTTAAATATCAACAGTGATTTCCCGCCCTGACGAGGTTTTCAGGGGTCTAGCCTCCCCTGGCAAGTCTACCTGGTGGTGATGGTTCGACCCCGCCAACACCAGCGTGCCGGCAACAACGGAAGAGGTTCAAAGTCGCGGATATGCAGGAGCTGCAGCGATGACTGAAGAAGAAAGCTGACGGCCTGCCAGAGGGTGGAGAGGATTTTTCAAGGGTGTATATACCAGGACCCGCCCAGTATCCAAAATTTGGGTGATAAAGCCCCAACTAGTGGGTACTTCGGCCTAGATAGAGGGTGGTTGGGGGGTCTAGGTGGGGTTTACATGTTTCCGGAGTTTGCAGAGTTTTGTTTCAGGGTTTTTGGGGATGAAGGTTTAGGGGCTGGGGTGTCAAGCTGAGACTTCAAGATTTAGGGTAAAGTGCCTAGTGTTGTGAGGATCTTAGCATTTTGGGGGGATATACTGCGGACCTTACACCAAACCCCTAAACCCTAAATCCTATAATCCTTAAACTGGGAGGAGCTTCAAGATGAAGCTGATTCAAGCCAGAGACCCTACCTTCCCAAAAACTACCCAAAGGACCCTAAGTGCTTATAAGGGGTGGCTCTAACCCAAACCATACCACGAATTCCTTGTTTTAATATTGAAGCCGTAGAAGCCTTAGGAATCCCTTAAAGGGAACTATAAAGACTACCCTGCTGGTAGAAGAGGAGTTTCCTGATAGTTGGGGGAGGCCAAGCCCGTGTTGTGCAGGGAATCTAATTATGACTTGGGTACCTTTAGGGTTTAGGGTTTAGCGCACGCAAAGGTTGTGCAGGACCAGCCTGTTGAGACACCCTCAAGTTTCCGTATCATCTTCACGCAAGCTCCGCAGAAACCCCTTTACCACAGGATCGTAAGTGTCTATGTAGTATCCGCTGGGGTTTCTATGTGTCGAAAGTTTCTCAAAATCGGCTTTCAGGTAACCTCAAGGAGGATCCCGTCATTCCCTGCATAACCTCATATCCCTATAGCCTGTAAGGACCCGCCCCATTGGAGGGCAAAACGTAAACCCAAAACCTTAAATGAGGACGCAACTGGCGGCTGATGGCAGCCTCACCGTGTGTGTGGAGTTTGTCAAGGTCAGCTTTCTTATTTAGTGTTCAGGGCTTGGGTTTTAGGGTTTAGGGTTTCGATTGTAGGGTTTAGAATTAAGGGTTTCAGGGTTCAGGGTTTAGCTTTTTAGGGTTTAGGGTTTGAGGGTCAGGGTACCTTAACCTACTAGCCCAGACCTCCCAAGTTCCCATAACAACAGCCTATGTGACCATTTTCTGGTGTGAAACCTTAAGCCCTAAACAATACCCTAGGGATCCAAAGAGCCCAATGTAGGTAATATTTACAGACTTTAGGGCCCAATGCAGGTATTATTTGTATACTTGGATCCCTAGGGATACTCCCTGGCTCATGGGAGGTTCAGGATCCAAGCAGCCAACAAATGAGCTGTATGGTTATTGAGTACCTGGACCCTTAGGGCTAGTCTATGCAGCTAGGGGTATTCAGTATTCTTTCAATATGGGCCCCTTCTGGCACTCTGGCCGTCAAGCTTGCATCCAATACCCAGAGACCTCATACTGAACCCTACAGCCCTGCGCTGTGTATATCTCACGCCGTAAAGCCTACAACCCCTAAGCCGCAACTCTGGGCCATCAACCATGAGCCGCGGAACAAATTATTTGCCCGATGGACAGCCCTATGAATACAGCCCCTTATCCTCAGCATCCTTGTTATCCAGAGGCCTTGTTTCTGTACTAATTTGATCCAGGGCTCACATGCTGAGCCTTCACATCTCTACTGTAAATACCTCGAAACCTATGCAGGAGAACGTGCAGTGATGATTCTCTCGCTGGAATCAGGCCAGATCCCCTTCTAGGGGCCTCAGCAGCCGAGGAAGCACTGCAGGGGCTTAAACAATGCTTTTATAGATTTATGTCGGGATATATAAGTCTTATGATAGTGGAGAATAAAACGGAGAGAAAATTGAATGTTGAATGGACTCTAGTGCTACATAGACGCTAATAGGGATAATTACCAACATCATGGTTCTAGATTTCTTGTATGGTCATAGCGTATGTTCCTTCAAGCAGTCCTCACAGTGATATTCGTAACTATCTAGGTCTTTTTAGTAGGGCTTCGTGGTTGTGGTTCGCGGATCAGGGGACCCTAAACCCGAAACTCTAAATGTTTGTTTCCCCAGATTAGGGGTACCCTTTTGGGGGTTTCCATTCTAAGGATGATAGTATTTTTGGAGTTTCCATTGGGGTCACCTATTGAGGGGAAACTACCAAATCCTAAAACATCTCGGAAGTCGCTGTTATGATTATTGAATCTGGTCAGACGATTGCTCTAGTTACTCTTCCTCCTACCATTACTACTACCATGACAGAGTTGCAAGCCTCGGAGATTACAATGTTGTTTTCAGGCATGACGGCTTCGGCTGCAACGGTGAATGTAAGGATGGCAAGGGTAGGGATGATCTTAGGTTGTTGGGCTTAGGTTGCAGGGTTTGGGGTTTAGGGTTTATAGGTTTATAGGCTGGGCTTCGAACCTGTGATTGTTGCTGGGGATGCTCTGACTGTCTCTCGCCCAATTTCACCAGAAGGGTCGAATACCCAAGGATCATACACGGGCCTAAAACCTGTGCTACATTTCTCATTGTTATTCCCCAAATGCCAATTACATACTTCTTGGGTATTTGGACCCTGAACCCTAAACCTTAACCTACAAAAACAATTTGACCGCGCAGTTGGACCCTCAGATCCAGTTAAGCGTTCCATTGAGCTGATGCTGGCGTTTAGTTCGCCAGACGGCTTCCCCAACATTTGCTTCAGTATCTAGACAGATTCTCGTTTCGCAACTCATCATTAATGTAGACCCCTGATTAAGAAACCCGCTCCCCTTAATTCGGGTTATAATAGGGATCCTAATTTCAAGGCCCTTAAAAGGAGGGGGTTCATAAATCACGGGTCTACATCAGTCCCGAGAGGGGCGCCCCACACTAAAGTAAAGAATGCCCAATAATCTCTTAAACCGGGGGCCGTTGGCGCCAGAAAACCTTGTCCGCCATTAAATTAGGACCTGGTACTTAGCCCTAAACCCTGAACCCTAGACCCTAAACCCTAACCACGACAAACCGGGTAGGATGTCCTAGTAGATTCCTCCGGCGTTCTACATGTCTAGAAGATGACAGAGCGCTCACTGTCGCTGAAGGGAGTTAGCATTGCGGGAGTAATACTAGAATACTCCTTCTGTTATATTTGATTTTTTACATGGTGTATATATATATATATCCCCTACAAATACTGTGGTACTAGAATACTCCTTATGTTATATTCCCTCCTCCGCTTCTGCTTGAGCAGCAATAAGATAAGTATGCAGAAATCTTATAGGTTCTCCTAACCCGCGGCCTCTACTACCCCCCAAGGTTCCCCCTTAATTTGCTGTAATTAACCCTGAACAAGCCTAATTCAGGGAGAATCTTGCGGGGGTGTTACGCTAGAAGGTCAGGGAACCCATGCCCGCACCTCATCAAAAGTAGGTCAAATAATGGCCCGAACCCCTTCCCTAAACCCTACACCGTCCATCCCTAAGCACTCACTGGGGAATCGTTGCAAACCCTTAGCGGTTTAGGGTTTAGGGTCATAGTCCCCCTCAAGTGGATAGAATATGGCTTTGGGTACATGATAATAAGATTCCCATATACCTTCTATCTACTTAAGGGGAACTTTAGGTCTTGTTATTCTCAAGCCCTGAGAAGCCTCAAGCAACCTAAAGCCACCAGAAACATGGAAGTTTTCATAACAATAAGGGGACCCATATGCTAACTTAGCCAACAGAAGAACTTTAACCTTTTGGGGCTTCCTTTTTGACTCTATATAATAAAGTTTGAACTTGTTTAACCCTGGCTATCGGGGAAGAGAGCATGTAGACCCAAAAATAGTATGGAACCCTAAACCCTAAACCCTAAACCCTAACCCTAAACCCTAAACCCTAAACCCTAAACCCTAAACCCTAATCCCTATTCATTTACTAGGGAGCCCCAAGATGGTACTTGTAACTTACGGAAACCCCCTTCTCTGCCCTAAGGGTCCAAGGACCCAAATAATAGGGCTTTAGGGCCCAAATCCTATAATATTAATGGTATTTGGGCCCTGAAACCTTGGACCCTTAGGGCTGTGGTGCAGGTATTTGGGCAGGCCCCTGCGTTGTACAGCAGGATGCCCAGCAAGGTTCTAACAATGAGACTGGAAGATTGAAACCCTAAACCCTAGACCCTAGGGGGGGGCGCAGCAGCTGAGGCTTTTGAATTTTGGCTAAGAAATTTAGGCTGTAGGGTCTGTGGTTTCCAGATGGTCCCGAGGGGATCTTCGAATGAGAAGGCCAGGTATGTGCATGGGATATACGGCCCAGAAATTATTACGGTTGTAGTGCTAGTGCTCAGAGTTCTGATCACCCAAACAGTTTTGTTGGGGTTTGGGGGTTTGGGGTTTTGGGGTTGAGGGTGTCAGGGGCTTAGAGTTTTAGGGTGTATGGGTGCCCGGTTGAGGGCTAACCGTAGACCCTACAGAAATGTACGCGGTCTCCAGACTCACCTGGTGTCCCCATCTACCTCTTTCTGTGGCATGCTGCATTTAATGGACGGGCTTATGCGTCAAGCAGAAAAAGTGTTAGGCCACCCTGAGCTAGAGGTTACCCCACCAGCAAGCTGCAGGTACAGATGTATATATATATATATGTATATTATATAGCTGCAAGTGTATATATATGTATATACATATTTCAGGTTGCGCATGGACCTTGGAACACGAACGTTGTTTGTTTATGGTTGGGGTATGGATGTTCTGGTCATCGAACTCAATAAATGACGAACTTTATTATGGATTATCATTTGCGGATTGGGCATGGACGCTCTGGCAACCGTACGCATTCGGACCACGAGAAAGTCATCCTGTTTTCGACACGGACGATCGTGGAAGCTCAAATTGAGCAGCCCAAATGGCTCAATTTCATTCAATTTCTAGCCTAAACCTTAAACCGTAAACCCTAAACCCTAAACCCAAACCCAGAAGTTTTTTCAAAAAAAACTTGACTTTTGCGCAAAGCAGACAATCAAGGCACTCATCCTTCAAGACCAAAAATTTCTCAACACGCAGGAAAACAAAACACGGGGAAACATCTAGGCCTGTGGAGAGGAAACTCAGACAACAACTTGACATCAATTCAACCAAAACCCTAAGGGTCCAAGGACCCAAATAATAGGGTCTTAGGGCCCAAATACTATATTATTAGTGGTATTTAGGCCCTAAAACCC
>CAJNIZ010042687.1:0-22231 GCA_905231905.1 Symbiodinium pilosum
ACAAGGGTTTTAGAACAACCCCCATGTGAAAAGCCGAGAAGAATCTTACGGATTCTGGCCGGTACTTTCAGGCCCCCCAAAGTTTTTCACGAGCAGGTTCCCCTACAGAAAAAATTGGTACATGGAAAAATACACACTATGACAAACTGCCACACAGTCTTGCCACACGGAAATCAAGCATTCCTGCAGCGTCCCAATTGCTCAGAAGACGCCGTGTTATCTGGAAAAAAGTGCATGGGAGTGGGCAGATTGCTGAAAAAAGGATGCCATGGGCCAAGACCCTCCTAGTACCCTTAATTGGAATTCTATGGCCCCTAATAATGGGTACTTAGGCCTCTATGGCCCCTAATAATGGGTACTTAGGGCTAGATTATAGAGCGTAGTTGGAGGGTGTAGGGCAGCAGCCCTTAGTGGGTCCGCAACGGTCTGAAGTTGCAAGCAGAAAGGTCTTCTTGCTGAATACTTAGAGCAAGGCATCCTACTGTTCTCCCATCTTGCAGCAAATGTTGCAAATATGGAACTCAAAACAAACATGGGTCCGCAAGGCTTTTACTCAGTTTTCACCTGCAATGTCGGCAGTAATGACAATAAATTTGAGGACAACCGCTGCACAAGCCGCACAGAAAACAAGAAATGCAATAGACAACCATGGCTTCGCTATAATTACTTGACATTGGCACAATGTGGTGATTCAACCCGGTGATTTTGGGCCTCCAGCCTGGTTATGTTCAAGCACGCCTGTAGCATGGGCAGCCAAACACCTCTTGGGCGAAGGGCGAAATTCCCATGACCGCAGGTCTTGTCTCCCAAACGGAGTGCGGCACGCGCGGCCTGAACTCGCAGAACTGCGAACAAAACTGGCAGAAGCACCTAAAAGCGGAGTTTGGCTGCACACTCTTTCTAGAGGAAGCCATCCCCGCAAGCGAAAAGGTCCTATACATCAACTGAATGCATCTGTTATCTCTAGCAGACGTCCGACTCACTGCTCTCTGTGTGCTCGGCGGCGGAGTTCTTCTTGAAGGGGCTTCGGGTGGAGAAGCTCTCGCCGTGCGTGTGCTCGTCCACTCCACTGAACTCCTGGTCTTCGGGGACCCGCAGCTTCATGAAGAGCCGCATGACGAACACGATAATGGCAGTGCCCACGGCCGAGAAGGCCACTCCTGCCATGGCCCCTGCAATCTGCTTCCCAAGCAGCACGAAGCTGCCGGTGTAGATAAGGCCGCCATCCACGGCGAAGAGGCCCGTGAGGATGGCGCCTGCGATGCCGCCCATGCCGTGCAGGCCCATGGCGTCCAGGGTGTCGTCCACGTAGTGAATCTTGTTCAGAAGTGCCACAGAAGCGTAGCACCACGGAGCACCCAGCAGGCCCACTGCAATGCTCCATCCAGGCGTCACGAAGCCAGCAGCTGGCGTGATGCAAACGAGCCCAGCTACAGCGCCCACGGCGGCACCCACGCTGCTGGGCTTGCCATTCATGATACGCTCGATGAGCAGCCAGGCCATCATGGAGCTGGCAGCGGCGATCAGCGTGGTCGCCACGGCCCTGGCGGCCAGGCCATCCGAGACGCTCAGCGCGGAGCCGCCGTTGAAGCCCAGCCAGCCGAACCAAAGCAGGGAGGCGCCGAGGATCACGAAGGGAGCGTTTGCAGGGCCCAGCTCCTTCTCCACGTGTCGTCGGGGCCCGACGATGGCGCCCGCCACGTAGCCCGACACGCCGGAGCTGATGTGCACGACCTCGGCCAAAGACCAGAAACAACACTTCTTGCAAGTCCAAGCTCTAATATGTTTTTGCATTCAAAGTCTTATACATGATGAATTTCGTGCGCCCGGAAACGGTGCCACCGGCAAAGTCCAGCACACCCATCTCGCCGATCCAGCCGCCGCCCCACACCCAGTGGCAAAGCGGAGCATAAATCAACAGCGACCTCTGCACAGATGACTACACCCGCCCACACCCCAACAAACTGCATGCACGATTTTTCTGGGCCTAAAGCCTGGAAATGACAGCTGTGCGCCTACTCCCAACACAGCACTTTCTCGAGCAGCAGGCGTACCCCCTCAAAGAGGCCAGGCACTTGTCATTGTCATGAACGGTGCAGCCAAGGGGCCAAAGGGTCAACAGGACAGCGTAGGCACTGAAGCGCATGCCTCACAACGAAATAGGGCCCAATGCCGAAAGTGAAATCTCCATCAGCAAGAACGGCATGCAATTCCTACAACAGGATAACATCAACAGCAACACTAGAGCAAAAACAAACACGATGCCCCTGAAGAAGGGTAGCCCAAAAGCACTATACAAACACACACAGACACACACCCAAAGCCGTTCGTTCTGAGCCGTTTGGGAAGCGAGATGCGCTCGACCAAGGACCCCGAGATGATAGCTGAGGCAATGATGGCAAAAGTCATCTGGAAGCAAGCCTCATTGGCGTCACTTTGGCTGGGAGGGGGTGATGAGAGCTCACGCAGCTCTGGCGCGTGAGAGACTACGGTTGAAGGTACATGTGCGGTCCAAAATGTGTCAGACCTGAGAACATGTTGTATTGCAAGGGGGTCCCCAAGAGTGGAAGCACTGGATGCTTTCGCCCCCAAACTGCGAAGGGTAAGTCGAGAGGCAAAGGCGAGACCTGGCAAGCCGGAGTCGCCCCACCTCAGGAAGGCTATTGGGTTCAGGGGGTTTGGGCGGCGGTGTTGGGGTCTAGGGTTTGAGGGCTTTAGGAATTTGGGAGGATGAGGTCTTAGAGCTTAAGCGTTGTTGCATGCACTTGAGACGAAGAGCATTTACCAATACAAATGCGGAACAATAAATGGAGCCGCGGGCACTGAGAATGAAACAGGTCAAGGGCTTCGGGCTTATGGGGTGCAAAGGGTATTGGGTTTAGTTTAGGGTTTAGGGTGAGCAGCCCAGCATCGACTACATGCGACAATGGATAGTCAGAATTGCAATTATTAGTATTATTATTGTTGGAATTATTCTTGCTACAACCAGAAAAGCAACAGCAAACATATGGACGTGACCATGTACTGGAACCCTAAATCCTGAACCCTACACATCAAAAGCTTGCTTTGGGGGCTACGGTAACAGGTCCGGGAAAAATACGTGCCAGGGCCCTCCTTGTACCCTTGAAGGGAAGTTTATGGTTCTTTAGTAGTGGGTATTTTTGGTAGAAAGCGGGTAGATGGAGGGTCTAGGTGTACGATGTAGGTAATTCGCGTTGCCTGCCGTAGGGCGACTTTGAATTGCAGTGCTTGAATGTAGATTCGTAACAAGCACTGTGGACAGGTCGGTTATTTTTCAAAGCTATTTAGGAGCTGCTGGGAAGGGTATATGATGGCATAGGAGTGTAAAGAGATTGGTTTCAGGATTGATGATCTGTGCTTGGGATGAAGCTGAAAGCAGATGCTATGCCTGGAAGAAGGATCCCGAAGATCGTGGATTCATCTTTCTATGCTGCACCGACCCTCATGACCAGCTGGAAGAACCAGCACTGAATTGATCCATAGCCGCATTTTCATGTCCAGGTCCATGAAGAGGGCATAGTCAAAGTTGCCGATCACGGCGTTGTTCTCACCGAATGCCCAGGAGAAACCAAAGACCACCCAAGTCAGCGTTACGATGCCCATGGAGACGACCTACGCGCATGCTTCGGTGGCTGCGGGCTCTCTCTTGACAATTCCTGGGCCTGCGGTTTCCAGGACTAATACCATGAGGTATTAAATTTTTGGCCCCTTTGGTTCTGGAGTATATTGAGGCACCTGATATTTAAGGATACAAAAAAGGAACCCTATTTGGGAAACTTCACACATGCTTGCTTCGAAGGAGAGCACATCTTATGTGCACCCCTGCACAGTGAAACTTGTGGCCTGCAAATAGGTTTGGGGTTTAGGGTTTAAGGTTTAGGGATCTGACTGAGGCCGGGCACACTCATCATCATGGTGTTGATGATGTTTGTGTCTCTCACCAGACCGCCATAGAAAAAACCGAGACCCGCAGTCATCAGGAAGACCTGGGAACTGAGCTAGGGTTTAGGGTTTGGGGTCCATGGACCCTCCTTGAACTCTTAAATGGGGGTATACGGTCCCTAACACTAGGTTCCCAATAACCCCTTAGTAATAAGGGTAACCTTTTCCCTGATATTCATTATTCAACTTTAATAAGACCCCAAATAAAATGGAAAAAGGGTACTACTGGGGTACCTAGAATAGTCAGTCTTTACGGTATAGCAGATGGTAGAGGGAGGGACTAGGTCTACACCAGGGCAACTATTGGGGCTTTATAGGGATGGTGGAAAAGAAATTGGAAACAACTACATGATAACACGGATGTTACACTTGATGTGGTGATGTTTACCCCACCCCGATTTTGGGGCAGCAACAGATTTACGTGCTACGTACTGTAGATTAGTTATATAGGTAAACCTTCTACACGTTGAAATCGACTGCACGATCTAAGCAGTATAGTCCGTATACTAGCAACTGTACCACAGAATGTTTTTTTGTTTACAGCCGAGTTACCACCACATGTGATATGAGGGTGCTTAGGGGGCTTAGAGTTGGGTGATAATGACGCTGAACCTCCATGTATCCCTCAACTTCTGACAACCACCCGGCCAAGACCAACAGCAAGACTCAACCTTATCACAGGGGCCAACAAATCAACGAAAGCAAATAGATAGGGATATCTCATGTACCCCCTCAACTCGAAACCCCTGTTTCCATGTCATTTTTTATTTTCTTTTCCATTTGATTCTCCATTATTGGGGTAGTATCCTTATATATAACCACAAAACATTTCAACCGCATAACCAACCCGGAGGATGCACGTTATCATCAGAGAGACGAGAGCGGTGGAGGTCAACACCCAGGCCACCGCACCGGTGGAAACCGCATCTGCAGCAATGTCTAAACCCCAAACCCTTAAACCCTAAACCCCAAACCCTTAAACCCCAAACCCTTAAACCCTAAACCCCAAACCCTTAAACCCTAAACCCTAAACCCTACAGTGGGTGCTTAACGGGGAGCTAGGAGTGAATTCAGTCTTTACTGCAGAGGCGTACATGCGGTGGTTTCCCAAAATTTTGGGGTTTAGGGTTTAGGATAAGGGTTTTAGTATTGGGGCTTTTAGGGTGTAGGGTTTAGGATTTAGGGTGCCTAGGACAAGGGTTATAGTATTGGGGGGGGGGTCTATATTGGGGTCTGCCTTTTGGGGAAAGTACCATGTAGGTATATCCCACTTTAAAGATATAACTGCAGAATAGCACATGGTTACACTTCAACAGTCTCGCAAAGTACTAGTCAGTCATGGGGAGTGTGCATGCGTACTGCGGTTCGCCAAGCATGCTGCTTTCTCCAGATGAACTCCTTAGCTTCACGGCTATCCTGCAGCACACTCGATATCGGCCCCACACCAAAAAAAAACATCGAACCCATAACCACCTACTACTCTTCCCCAGAAATAACCGCGCCCCCGCCCCTCCCACCCCCTGAAAAGTACATATACCCAATATAGTCCTGTTCTATGGTTTGGGAACATATAAATGTAAGCACATATATGTGTGTGTGTTTGTGGCGTTGTATTATTGTCTCGTCTCGTTTTTGTTGTTTTTGTGGGGGGGGGGGGAGGTGGTTGGGCATATAATTCTTAGGGGAGGTTGCGCTGCATAACTCTATGCCCTGAGGCCTTCCGTGAGGGCAGGGTTTGCCATGGCGTCCTCCAACGGAATTGGGAATGACGAATGCCAGGGACGGTGCTTTGATCCAAAATCCTGAGGCCCAAGGACATGAGTTTCCGGCCCAGCGTTTAGAGTCCCCCTTCAGTAGATAGAAGATGGGGTATATGGTGATGGTACTATAATATAACCAAAGCCATATTCTATCTACTTACAGGATCTTCTATAAGTTCTTGGTTGGGGCTGTTACCTTCTATAGCTTCTCTAAGCCTGGCCCCCAAATGGATTAAGTAGGTTTTGGACGACAAGCCTATGTCCAATTTTGTGGTCCTGTTCAAGACATCCTGGGGATTCTGGCATCAGGGTGCAATAACCCTAAACACCAAACTGCTAGTTGACTCATGTTGACTCTCTGGAGCCTGTTTGCTTATGGGCCCGGATGCTCGGGAGAGCTGGGGCCTCAGCAAGACGATCATGGTTCACGATTCCCCCGCGCAAAGCCTCACAAAATCACCCTGAACTCAATCTAAACCCAAAACCCTACCTTTGCTTGGGACTGCTGCTGGTTTGGGAGGGGTCATAATCCTAAACCCGAAACCATTAATCCTTAACACCTAAACCAAGTCCCTTGCGATTTTCCTTTTCAGGGTGCCTGGAAACACATCTCTCTAAAAGTAGAGCTTCGCCTAAAGCTTCTGAACATGAGGTCTGAGCCCCTAGACCCTAGACTAGACTTCCCAAACCCCGAACCCCATAACTCTGTTAAACTAGGGTTTAGGGGGAAACTCCAAACTCCCAACGTCCCGAACCCTCAAAACCTCCAAACCAACCCTTCACGCCCTGACTCTCCCGCTAAACCTTAAACCCTAAACCCTAAACTCTAAACCCCAAACCCCAAACCCTAAACCCCAGAACCCCTAAACCCCAAACCTTCGCATGCCTGTCTTCGGCTAAGCCGAAATATCTGGCTACCACAGCCCAATCCTCAGGGCCTGGGCTCAGGTTTAGGGTTAAGGGGTCCCAGTCCCAGCAAGCAAAACTGAAAAGGGATGTAGTGCTATGGGACCGAAAAAAATGTTATATATACATATACATATACATATACATATACATATACATATATAGACAGATAGATAGATAGGTAGATAGATACAGACACACAACACACATGTGTATATACGTGTATATATATATATATGTATATATGTATATTCTAGAAAGCCACGCAAGCATGTGCAATGTACATCCTATGTGCAAAATCCGTACTCTTGAGCTCCCTGCCCACGTGACTATTTTCAAACGTAGGGTTCCTCCCTAAACCCCAAACCCAAGCCTAGTCCTGAACACAAGGTGCTCCAAGAAAGGAAAGTCTATGTGAGCTATAGTCTAAACTCCTTAAAGTGGGTTCTATAGGGTATTGAATAGAGGAGTATTACGACTAGACTATGGCTCATGTCAGGTGCCACACGCAGTGGTCCAGCGTCCACGCCCTGGGCAGGCAAGGCTACGAAACAAGCTTGCAACTTGCGGAGATTTCTGGCTTCTGCAATTTAAGCCTGAAGATGTTCACCAGAAGGTGGTTCGCGACCAAGTCATGTACGCATTCTTTCGGTACTTGTTTCAGGCCCTGAACCCTAATTAGTTCAGGGTCATCATATATCAACTTTCGAAGTTGAATCTATTGACGTCTCCATGCTTGGCTTCGACAAGCTCCGGCTATGCGAGGTTCAGAATTACCGGATTACCAGTTTAGGGTTAATAGGGGTTTTAAGGTTTAGGGTTTGGGGTTTAGGTTATTGTTGGAGGTTTATAGGGTTATATGGTTTGGGGCTCATTTTAGGATTACATGGTTTGGGGTTTGAGGCTACGTCAGGTTCAGAATTACCGGATGACCGGGTCATCCAGGTCCTGAATTAATCGTGGTGGGTCCGGAGGAGGTACTAGGGAGCCTGGGGAAGCACTTGGGAGGTCCCGGAGAGTGCTGGATATGGTAGTTTCCCAAACTAGGGGGGTTTAGGGTTTAGGGACCCCTAGATAGACCCCGAAATACAACGCTCCTCATTATGGGGAGCACCCCCAAAAAGTACAGCTAATGTTGGGAAAACCCCCAAACTATTCCCTTGAGCCACCCGCGGTACAAACCAGCGATCATATGATGGTGCTCAGAAGGCGACTTTTCGGGCTCATCCACAACAAGTGTTTGAAAGCAAGTTACCATGAGACAAAGGAAGCCATAGTATCTATTACATGTCCATAGTATGCTGACGGAATGTTGATTCCTTAGTATGGCACAGCAGTCCAGACGTGTTGAGCCTACTTCCACATAAGAACAATACAAGAACATTGTCCGATTGACGGGCTCTAGTCAAGTCCAAGATGAAGCACGAAACCACTGGCCACTGGCCATGCTGCAGCTGTTTCTGAAATCTTTTCTCGGCTTACTGGTAACCCCTTCATAATACGAAAATGTTTTCCTAATGTGCAGCTTTGATAAGGAAAACCCAACAAAAGGAAAAAAGGGTACTACTGGAGTACTTCGTACTAGTAAGTGTCACGCAGACCCTTGCAACAGCAAACAAAGGAATTCTCTCCATCTGTTCTGGCATCCTGTATGAATACTGGTCATGGACACCCAAGCCCATAGACACTCACCAAACTGCCATGAAACCCCCTAAAACCCAAACCACGAACGACCAAGCCCTGCCCTGCCAGCTTATAACCCTAAACCCTAAACCCTATACCCCAAATCCTATACCCTAAACCCTGAACCCTCAACCTTTTTATGCGTTACGGGAGCGCGGGCCTCTCCAGGACTAAGGACAATTCGGATGGGAGCCTGCCCCAACCCGGCAAACAAGGTTGGAGTGTTGTCATTTAACTTGATGGTGGTTAGTAGGGAATAAGGGAAGATATCTAATGGGGTCTAGAGTTAGTAGGGAATACGGGAATACAGGCCCTGTAATAAACATGGTCCGTTATTCCCTACTCACCCCTAGGAAGTCACGGGATTGCGGTCTAGGATATGATATAAGGTTTTGGGGGCTCGGGGGCGATACAAGCTTGAGGTTTGGGTCCAAAGGTTTGGACGGAGTCTTAATGTGGGACACAGGAACCCGAATTGAGGATGGCCTTAAAGGCTAAGTCAAGAAAGGTGAAGCTTGCTCAAGGGGTATCTGAAATCGGTATACTTGCGAGCCCAAGGTATTCCTACCAGGACCCTCCTTGTAGCCTCAAAAAAAGGGTATACTTGGAGGTTCAGGGGGACTTAGTACGTAGGCTAATAACCACTAAACCCCATATAGTACCTTAATTATCCCCATGATTGACTACTTACTAAGTCCCCCTGACCCTCCAAGCATGGTCCCTAGTACTGGGTCTTTAGGGTATGATAGACGGAAGATGGAAGGGTTACAATGGGGCCGAAGTATCTACTATACGTCTGGGACTGTTCAGGTTCGTTGGTGGCGGCATCCTGTCCTAGTATCGTAAACCTAGACTTTAGATACCGTAAAAAAACTAAAAATCCTAAAGCCCTGAAAACGCTAGAAGCCAGCCTTACAATTCAAATCTTCCGACTGAGGCATGGTGCAGCCTATCTTTCAGAAATTTAGTTTTGAAGGTCTAAAGGGTTATACAGGGGTTGGTGAATGAATGGAAAAGAAAATGGAACATGAAATTGGAACTGGGATTATAGGGTAGTTTATATAGCGATTATATATGAGTTTATAAGGGGTTTAAGGTCTAAGGTTCAGAGCTTTGGTTTTGGGTTCAGGGCTTAAGGTTGGGTTTAGGGTCTAAGGTTAGGGTTGGTCTAAGGTTTAGGGTTTTAGTGTTTAGGGTTTAGGTTTGGGAGGAGGACGTTGCAGGAACCTGACTCTCTGGCGCAGCTTGGTTCTCGGCAAGTTTTTTTGTGCATCTTTCTAGACCCCTGGAACCAAGAACCAAGATGCTCAAGAAAGTCTTGGAGAGAAATGTTTTGTTCCAGAGGTCCAGAAAATCTTTAATTTTTGTCGTACAACCTGGCCCAGTAATCAAGATTGCTCCCGAAGACTCTCTGGGGCAAAGTGAGTTTTGGTTGCCGGCCTCAAAAAATTGGCAAAACTAATCTTCTAATTTGCCAAGTCCCTGTGAAATAAATGCTCTGAGGCTGATAGCAAATAATCTTAAGGTGTGAAGGCACCCTACACATGTAAGAGGAGATGGCTGGAGCCTGAGGATATAAACAGGAATCGAGGATATACATAAGATATAAATCAGCCCACCCTTCAACAAAGAGATTCCCACAGGGCCATCGTTTGTAGGGCTTAGGGCTTCGGGATTCGCATAGCCAATTCAAGCAAGGGTCCCAGATCTTTCGGCCCATACATTGCAGAGCACGCTGTCAAAGCCCTCTGAAAAACCCTCTGACCAAAGGCCCATAACCTTTCTGATATTTTGGAAGACTAGGACTGAAAGCTTTGGGGTGAAGATCATTCTGTCTGTCATGGGTTCGGGGTTCAGAGTTTCATGACCATCATAGTGCGTACGCCAGGGAGAAAATCTGAGAAGATATCATCTTCGGAATAACTCCCCCATTCCGCTTCAAGATTCAGTAAGCAACGCAGCAAGAAATTTGAGGGTGCATTTGCAAGTGGAATCTCCTTGCTCATCTCCCCCAGAAATCTGATGTCGATCCAAGATGTCACATATACCAGGGGAAACAGCATTTTGAACTGGGGACTGGGTGGGATATCTGGGAGGATACTGTTGATACTGAAAATCCTGCATGACCTTAAAATACAATAGTCCCATTATTCCCAATATGTATTGTAATTACTTAGGGCCAGGCAGGGTTTTTAGTATCCACGGTAGTTTCTCTCACGGCCTGCTTTGCCATTTTGTAACCGTTTATGTAGGGGCCATAGCCCCTTACACCCCGAGGGGATGGACGCATGGTCAATTGATGTGTTGCAGTGTCGGGCTGCGCGGCCATCACTGAAACAGTGGTGGCCGCACCGCGCTAAGAGGATCCCCAGTAACCCTCACCCCCCGCCCTTAAAGGCGTATAAAATGGTTATTATTTAGGGTTTAGGGTTCTTGGGCTTTAGGGTTTATAGTCCCCCTTAAGTAGATAGATTATGGCCTTGGGTATTATCATAAGATCCCATTTACTCCATATTCTATCTACCTGAGGGGGACTACAGGGTGTAGAAGCCCCTAAACCCTAAACCCCTTAACCCCTAAACCCTAAAGCCTAAGCCCTTGATCCCATGCAGGCCTTGTCAAGGGATGGCGCCACGCCCTCAGTGAGAGAGATGTTTAGGGTTAAGGGGTTTAGGGTTTAGGGTTCAGGGGTTTAGGGTTTAGGGCCTAACAATGGATTTGACAAGGGGGCCCCATAAAGGCCACTAAGGGGAGTCTATGGGGTTCTATGGTAGCCTGGCAGAATGTAGTCCCACAATGCTGGAGACACTATCATAATATACCATAATATACAATAAAATATCACAATATACTAGAATATACCATTCTATACTATAATAGACTCACAATATACCCATAATGTACTATAATATACGATTACAGACTGTAGTATACCCACAATATACCCACCCAACACCCATAATATACCATAATATACCCAGAATAGAAGTCATCCCATAGTCGGTGATCCAGAGGGTATGGAAGGAATGGAAGAAGGTAATCATCCCCCTTAAGTTGATAGAATACAGAGTTTAGGCTTTAGGGTTTAGGGGTTTAGGGTTCAGGGGTTTAGGGTATATAGGGACAGTGGAGAAGAAAATGGAAACTACTGTATTATGATTAGGGTATATCTTGGGGTAATAGTCCCCCTTAAGTAGATAGAATATGTGGTATATGGGGATCTTCTTATAATATACCCAAAGCCATAGTCTATCTACTCAAGGGGGACTGTAATCATCCCCTACTCATTTCCCGCAAGACCCGCTTCTTCGCTGCGTACGACTGAAGAGCTCATTATGCTCCACTCGGAGCCCCTAACCATAAACCCCGAGTCCGAAACCCTTCAACCCTAACAACTGTGAAAAACTTAAATCCCTAAATCCCCAAATCCCTGACCCCTAAAAACCCCTAAATCCCTCAATCCCAGAAACCCTGAACCCTAAACCCCCAAACCCTAAACCATGTGGGTTTATTCTCAAAATTATGGGCACCTTTTGTTGGGTTGTAGATTCTATTACAGCACTTCATATCTAGGGGTACCAAAATGGGACCCTAATCTTGGAAAAAACATGTCTAAACCCTAAAACCCTTAACCTCAAAGCCCCAAAATCCTAAACCCTAAACCCCAAACCCTAAGCCCCAACACCCTAAACCATGTCTGTGCACGTGGCCGACTCAAACGATGACGGCCTTTGCATGGAAAACTTGCGCGCGCGCCCAAATTATGCAGGAGTTTAGGGGGTTAGGGTTGAGGGGTTTAAGGGTTTAGGGTTGGGGGTTTTAGGGTTGAGGGGTTTAGGGTTGAGGGTTGACGGTTTAGGGTTGAGGGGTTTAGGCTTCAGGGTTTAAGGTTTGGGGTTTAGGGTTGCATAGGGATACAGGGAGATGAGTATCTACGCAAACCCCCAAGGTATGTAGAGGAATGGGCCGTCTGACTGCTGTTTAGGGTTTAGGGTGGTTTTTGGACCATTACTTTACATACTGTTGAGGTGCAGGTCGTGTTTTTTGTTTTCTTGTGGTTGAAAGGCTCAGGTTTTGAAAGCTTAGGGCTGCGGGTCTTGGGGGTTGTTGGAGCTTACGGCTTTGGGGTCTGGGGTGGGGTGGGACGGGGGGGTTAGGGTTGAGAGTTTGCGAGCACTGTTTCTGGATGGCTCAACCGAGTAAAACTCTTCCCATGAAGTACTATAACATAGACAAAGGAGGTCATAATCTTGCTCTACGTTGGGACTATCATATCCTTGGTTAAAGTACTACTCAACAAGGAGTGAGGTTGCCTGGATGTGGTTTAGGGCTTATGGCTGTTGAGCGCTCAAGGGAAGAAATTGCCGGTAGGTTCGGGGTTGCATGGACCTATGAACCCTAGGCTATGATAACATCAGTCGTCAAGTTGTGCATGAACTGGACTTCCTCATCAATCGTCCATACATCCTAGGCCCTACACGATTCAGCCTTTTGCCGTTTCTAATTCTGCAGTGCAAGCCTTGAACTGCCTAACTAACCCCAAGGCTCCAAATCAGTAACAGTCTATATAAGGGGTCCTATTAAGGGCTATATATAACCATATTATACTTATCCAAATGTTACTGAGTGAGGGCAGTACCCAAGGTTTAGCGTTTGAGGGTTTAGGGTCCAACACGGGTATTCTATGTGGACTTTGGGCCCTAAGGTTCCTGCATGGGAGTCCTGCCAAATAGTTCTTCGTGTAGCAAAGGGCGGCAAGGGTGGTGGTATAAATTGTAGTTGCTACTGGCAGGAGTCCACGGTTGTTGCTGCGGATGGATTGCGCGACTAAACCCTAAACTGTAAATCCTTCAGCCCCTAAAAACTCCAAGCCCTAAGTAAATCCTAAGCCATAAATCCCAAACCCGAAACCCAACACAACCATTAAGACCCAAAATCCTTCACACGGAGCCCTCAACTCTTCAGGCCTCAAAACCCGGAATCCTTAACCCCAAGCCCCAAATCCAAAGCCCTCAGCTCACAATAACCCCAAGTCCTTAACCCCAAACTCAATCCTAAACCCCTAAGGCCCTAAATCCCTAAAGCGCTTAAACCCTAAACTCTAAATCCCAAAGCCCTAAATCCCTGAAACTCTAAGACCCTAAACCCCTAACACCCTAAAGCCCTAAACCCCTAACGCCCCCAACATCCCAAAAAGGCTTGGCTCCAAGCACAAAGCCCAAAAGTGCTTCTAACTGCGCGACCTTCTTCGGACCAAGGTAGAGAGGAATTTGGCGTTAGTTTAGGGTTTAGGGCCTGGACTGCAAAAGTATGTAAACAAATGGCCTTTATGGCTGTGATTATGGGTCTAAGGCTATGATTTTACAACATTTTTGGGGTTTAGGTAGGAAGTTTCGGGGCTCAGAAGGGTTTCGGCTGGCTTTGGTGGTGTAAATGGTGTAAAGATTAAGGGTTTAAGGTTTGGAAGTTTGAGATTGAGGGACTTAAGATTTGGGCCTTAGATGTTCGAAGTTTAAGGCGTTCATTGGAGTTTAGGAGTTTGAGCGTCTAGGCAGTCCCACGGGCAGTCCGCATGCAGAAACCCCCTTTAAAGTCCCTTTAATGTGGAGGACCCCGTTTCAAGCCTAGGGAAGACCTAGAGGGGTTCATTGCAGATTCGCGCGTTTTGAGGCTATCTTACAATTGAAGTCAAACGGAACAACAGTGCCCTCCTACCGCAAGACCCAGGAAGCATAACAGTTGGATACAGTTGGCATAGTTGCTCCCTAGACCCTAAACCCTAAACCCTCCAACCATAGGGACTCCGGGTTCAAGGCTTAGAGATCTACGTAGGTCTAGGGATCTGCGCATGTAGAGGTTTGGGGATCCAGGTTTGGAGGATTCAGTGCGAGCGTTATGGTAAGATATTGGTTAGGAGGACCCCCCACCCTAGGAATATAATAGGACCCTAATATAATCCTTATTATCCCTTATAGTCACTATTACAGGGTGGGGGCTCCTCGTAAGATATTGGGTTGGAGGTAACATGTATAATCTGTAACCCTAGGCCTTGATTTTGGGGCTTGTTTCAAGGCTTGGGGGTTGGAGTTCGAAGGCAGGGACCGCTAGCCTTAGTAGCAACCAGTAGGGACTCTACATTGCCCTAGAAAAAAATCCAACCTCCCAAAGTACGTAGGTACAGTACTGTTTCGAAATGCCACTGCCCAAAAAGGTATTTTCATACATCTAAATCCCCAAACCCTAAACCCTTAAACCCTAAATCCCTACACCCTAAACCCAAACTTGATTTACTTAGATTAGTGTCATCCGGGGGCCACACCGAGGACACGGGCCGGCTGTGAAGGAAACCCTGGCCTCCTGGCCTCAATGAGAT
Source organism: Symbiodinium pilosum (assembly GCA_905231905.1). NCBI lineage: Eukaryota > Dinophyceae > Suessiales > Symbiodiniaceae > Symbiodinium > Symbiodinium pilosum. The sequence goes on from CAJNIZ010042687.1 coordinate 14,686, forward strand.
TTTGGCTTTCGGGCTTTTTGTTGGGAGGGGTGTTGAGGGTTTAGGGTTCAGGGTTTGAGGTCTGGGGTTTAGGGTCGAGGGTTTAGGGGCTAGGCGGTTTAGAGCAACATTCTATGGAAGTGAAAATCAACTCTGCTCGATGTTAGTGGGGAATGAAAGAAAGGAACCAAACAGGAAAGCCACAATTTTGGGGGGGAATTCTATAGAGGCTACTAACGGGATCCATTACTCCATTCCCGCACCTTGAAGCTTATAGGGGTTTTGCTTAGAAATTGCGAATTGCGAATCCAGAGTTCAAAGTTCAAAGCTTGGGGATGTTGGACGTTTAGACTTAGATTTGAATGTCCAAGTTGCTGTTTGGAGGTGAGATTGCATTTGAAACAAAGGCAAACACGCCTGGTAGATGTTCCTGTGCAATAAGGGTCTCAACAGCCTTACTGGCACACGCTTGGGGCATGTGTTTTGGATTTTTGCTTCGAATATGTGATGAAGGCATCCTGGGACATGCCAGGACCTTCCCCCCTAAACCCTAAATAGGAGTTTCCATTTTATTTTTCCATCATCCCGGTCTAACCCCAATATGAAAATAACAGCACAGCCCTACATCCCGGCGCATTTGATCAGGCACGGATTTGCCACAGAGCGGCCATCTCCACATGAAGAGCTCTTCGTAAGCCGCTGCCTACGCAACTGCAGGCTCTGCACAAGAAGAAGTCAGTAGGGAGTTGAGTTGGGCTAGGGATGGCTAGGGGTGGGGTCGCGCACAAGACAGGATTGGGGAAGTCACTGTACTTCCCACTCCCAGATTCCGGAGCCAAAGTCTGTATGTGAATCCCAGCACGTCTTCGGTGCTCTATCCTTCTCGCAGAGGTTCCTCGCATCTTCTGGGCTTTGCTTTAATAGGACGAAGGCTTTCGTAGAACCAATGAGTCCCCTCTGGCTCCCGTAGTGGGTATGTCATATTAGCGCCTTAGGGCGTGAGGGGTTTATTAGTATATTCATGACCAGGCTACATGGATAGGTCGGATTGGGCAGATTACGGGCAGCACGACTCAGCGCTGGCAGTCCTGAATCAACTGAACCCCTCGTTTCACGCTGAACCGTTCAATTCTGGGTCCCGCACGTCTCACAGCATTTTACCCTGAACTCTGACCCTGCCCCCAACGGGGACGTCTGAACTACGTGGCACTTAGGACCCCCACTAACGGTTAACCCTTTTGGTACCTGTAATAGGAATGTAAGGGAATCCCAAAGGGTTACGGGTCTAAAAGGTACAGGCTAATTCCCAAGGAGTGAAACGGGCCTCTTTCTCAGGTCCAATGAAAACTAGAGCTTCTTGAGAGTATGCACGGAGAACTGTAGACTGGAGAGAAACCCCAACTCCGGACACGATACGAGCTACATGCTGCCTTTGTATACATATACGAATAGACACAGGGAGATTTGTGTACATGTATGAATATGTGTATTTCTCTAGGTAGATGCATATAGATGGGTGGGACGGTATCCCACCTGCATTTCGTAGCTTTTATAGACAAAACCGCTAGTTTCTAAACGCGCGGAAACTTGATTTGAAATCTTCTGTGTCATCCCAAATTTCACATGTAGAAGACAAAGAGAACATAGGCGCGTTGCATGCGCAGGGGTGTACTATGTCATGCCACCTCAAAATAAGCAGCGTGCTATATTAATGCGAATGCGGCAGAGCGAGAGCTCCCACTCTCCTCAAGACCCTTACTGGGGCACAGCACATATTAACGTTGCGTACCCAAGTCCAGAGAAGCACCTTATTTGTAAGCCCTTGTTGTGAATGGCGGAGCTCGGAATGGCGAAGCTCACGTTCACGTAGAAAATAACTGCAGCTTGCTACAATGTCGTGGCCATCTCTTCAAACGGCGGTTCTCGGACTCCACATCATTCTCAGTGCGAGGACTTAAATGTTGTTCAGTCAGGCTTGACGGGTGGGGCGTCCCCACCCACTAACGACTGCACGGCTTTGTCTCTTCCAGTCTATCATCGAAGATCAGGTCTGAGCCTTGTGCTACTTTGGCTTTGACTGTGGAGCTTGTTCGTACTCTAACTTTCACTGTGGATTTGATCTCCTCGAAAACCTTGGTTTGCCTTTGAATGCTTTCTTCGTTGAGGGCATTAGTCTGTCTTTCTTCTGACGAATAATTCATTCTCCAACACGCCACGTCTAATCCACAACCACATACTGTGTGCCTTGAGTTTGACGATGGTTTCTTTGTGATACCGGAAGCTGGTTTCTTCCTGATGCTCGAAGACAGCACCCTACAGCTAGAGCCTGTTGGGGGGAAACCCGCTCAACCATTAGACTATCTAATCGATGCTGCCCCTCCATATGAAAATGCATTGAACCATGGGCAAAACCTGTGGTTCAATGGTTTGATGGGTTTTTCAGCTAGTGGAAACCATTGGTTCAACCTTTTCATGGCTTAGTGGTGTATATATTGGTTTCACCTTAGTGTTTCAAAACACCTCACCCTGTCTCAAAACAAGTGTGAGCTCAAGACTTAAAGAACATTCGCAACATACAACAAGACTTCTTAGAGTAAAAAAGATAAGGGGTTCCCCTCAAATCCATATGCATACATATGTCTGTGTGGACATGTATGTATCTACCCACGTATCTATCTATCCACTTATCTATCTATCTATCTATCTACATACCCACATATGTGTATATGTGTATGTACCTATACCCATGTGCATATACTGATATATCTTTATATTTACATACCCGTATGTATATGTGTACCTATACATACATATGTGTACATACATACATACATACATCCATACATACATACATACATACATACATACATACATACATACATAACCCATAGAGCGGCCATGTACCGAACCCTACTACACCCAGCCTCGAAGCGGCGCACCCCGCCCAAGGCCACCTCTACAGGTTTTGTAGCCATTTAAGGCTTAAAGTTTAGGGTTTCAGGCTTATGGCTTAAGGTTTGGGGTATAAGGTTTAGGGCTTAAGGTTTAGGGTTTAAGGTTTAGAGTTTAAGGTTCAGGGTTTAAGGTTTAGGGTTTAAGGTTTAGGGCTTGAGATTTAGGGCCTAAGGTTTAGGGTTTAAGGTTCAGGGCTTAAGGTTTAGGGCTTAAGGTTTAGGCTTTAAGGTTTAGGGTGTAAGGTTTAGGGTGTAAGGTTTAGGGCGTAAGGTTTAGGGTTTAAGGTTTAGGGTTTAAGGTGTAGGGTTTGGGCTTTGAAGCTAGTGTTTGTGGGGTAGTTATGGGGCTTGGATTAGGATTAGGATTTTGGGATTTAGGAATTTGGACTCAGGACTTCAGAGGTGTTTATAGGGGTTGGGAGTAGCTATCAAGGCTGGATCTTTGAGCACCCAAACCGTGAACCTTAAACCCTAAACCCGAAACCCATACTCCTGAGGCTTTGTTGCAAAGGGCAGCAGGATTCTGAGAATACCCCCCAAGACCTCAAAGCAGACATCCTAAACCTTGATCCATAACTCACACGGGGCAGCAAGACACCTGCCCAGCAGAATAAAGCGTGCCAATGGAGAACTCTATGATTCGGTTGCAAGCTGCAGATGTTCTAGATTGGTGTGATAGGCCCGAGGGCCTAGCAGCCTTCTATGAAGGAATGATGATACAATCACAATCCGTCTAGAATATCCTTGCAAAGTCCAGCCAAAAACCTACAGCCTGACAAGCTATATACAGTCGGGCCCTACAGCCCCATGTGACCCTAGACCTCAAACCCCCAAGCACAAAGTTTAACTTGCTTCGCCCAAAACATGCAATCTTTAATGAATCCCTAAACCCGAAACCCTAAACCCCAAACCCTTTTAAATACTTCAAGCATGACCCCAAGCCGCTATCAAGCAAAAAACCTTCCCCTTAAGCCCTAAATCCAGTACAAAGAACATAAACCCTAAAAACCTAAAAATTACAAGGTTTAGGGTTTAGGGTGTAGGGTTTAGGGTAAAAGAAACACCAAAACCTGAGACCCCAATCCCTCAGCCTTAAGTTTACGCTTCAACCCTAAACCCTGAACCTTATACATCCTAAACCCCAAACACACAAAAAGCCTAAACCCTAAAAGCCCTGAACCCTAAACCGGAAAAAACAAAAAAAACTAAACGTTAGACCCTAAAGCCCTAAAACCCAAAAACCCTAAACCCTGAACCCAAAACCCTAATCCCATCCTTGAAGCTCCCAGACACTGCCGACAAAGCAGAGAGCCGCTGCCGCCGTACCTGCAAGGCTTCTTTTTACTGAGTTGCTGTTAAGGATTAAGGGTTTAGGGTTTAAGGTTTAGGGAGGGCTTAGGGTTGAGGGTTTGGGGTTGAGGGTTTGGGGTTGAGGGTTTAGCGTTTAGGGTTGAGGGTTTAGGGATGGTTTAGGGCGTACGGTTCAGGAGCTTAAATTCAGATGCCAGAATATTTCCTGCAAAGCTCTTGCTGTTCAGGAACTTAAATTACAATGCTATAATACGGGTACATAGGGTTTAGGGTTTACCATAAGCTGAGTACTTTGTAGATAACATTTTAGCAACCTAGTTGAAGTTCCGTGACAGCACTCGACGTTACCTCACGTGGTTTCGGGTGTGGCATTTTGGGTTTAGGGTCTCGTGTTTGGGGTTAGCGGTCTGTAGCTTTTCTGTTCTGATGGAGCCTCTTTTCGACCGTCAAGCAGAGAAGCTGTTATGAGTAGGCGCAATCCCAAAACCCAAAGCCCCAAACCCTAAACCCTCTCGCATCACTTGACCTGCGACGAGCGAAGATGCGGATAATGCCCACAAGGTACACGCATGAAGCAAGTCAGGTAGCTCTTGATACTTGGTCCCTACGATTATAGGGTTTAGGTTTAGGGAGTGATGGGCCAAACCCCACCTGTTTCAATTATATTGGGATAAACGACTATAACGGAGAATCAAATGGAAAGGGTAATGGAAAATGAAATTGAAACTACTGGGATACCATAGTATATTCTGCCTCTTTTTGATCTTATGACTTGCGTTCTTCAATGCGCAGTTTGACCGTTCTCAGTGAAGTTCTCAGCCTTGCTAGAGCTGGTGTTGCTATCATCTTCATCTTTACCCAGCTCCATGCTTATTTGGGCCCCAAAGTCTATGAATAGCAGCCACTTTGGGTCATTTCGGCAGCCCTAGGGTCAGGCCCTACATGGTCTCTTGGCACAAAGCTTCGAGCACGGAAGCTTGGAGGCTCGGTGCCTCATCCGGTGGGCAGGACACGCTGCGCGGCACCTGGACTTTGCTACATGGTTCTGGGTTTATGGGTCATACAGGGTTATGATATTCAAAGATTATGTATACCTGAACCCCTGAAGTATGTAGAATCCTTTTTGGCTCCCTTTTTGCATGCTTTTTGAGGATTTCTGAGACAGTTTTTCACTTACGTACGAGGTCCAGCTGATAATACTGAAGCTACCCCTAGGGATCCAAATAGCCCAATGTAGGTAATATTTACAGACTTTAGGGCCCAATGTAAGTAATATTTGTGTACATGGATCCCTAGGGTACATAATGCGCATCAAATCTAAACCCCATGATGGCTCAACTCAATCTGATCCTTACGCACTGGCGGCAGTGATCTTGCAGAACGGAAACTTACTGCCCGTATATGTTATACTAGGGGCTGGAAGCTGAAATTGTGCGTTGAAAGTGTGCAACGATCGCGAAACAAAGCATAGCCACCGCCATGTGCAGTACCTGTAGCCTTGATAACCGAAAAAGGTCAAAAGGTCTTGATGCAGGATAAGACTCTAAACTCTAAACCCGTAACACTAAATCCTCAACCCTAAGCCCTAAACCCTAAGCCCTATACCCTACACCCGTAATTACCAGAAGTCTAGAGGACCATCTGAGACATTCCACATCTGCCAGTCTTCCATACATGGGGGGGGGGGTTAGGGTTTAGGGGTTCAGGGTTTAGGGCTTATGAATCCCAATATACCACGCAAATCCTTACTTACCACGGGGTCCTGCAGCAGGGGATCCCTAGTTCCTTGACTACCCCTGAACCCTATAGATCCGTATATGAGCTATAGTCTAAACTCCTAGTATCCACCAGGGTTGAGGATTTAGGGTTTAGGATTTAGGGTTCAGGATTTAAGGTTTAGGGTTTAAGGTTCAGGATCTAAACTCCTACCTTAATAAGCCCTATAATACTCCCCTATATAATCATCTATATAACCCCCCTTAAGGAGTTCAGATAAAGGCTCACATAACACTTATATACCCCACCAGATGCCTTCAAGAATCCTTCTTCTGGGGATCCCCCAAAAAGAGCCCCAAAGTTTTTGGACATGCCCATCTGTTGGTAAATAATATCGGAGCGTAAGCTTGTCACAATAAACATGAAGCTCTCGCTGCTTCCGCCCAAATCACCCCACCCCCCAAACTAAATGGAACTCTTTACAAACTACGCACAAACTACTGGCTTTGCGAAAGGGAACTATTTGGGGGTTCCATGGCTTGAGGAGTCTAGGTTTAGGGTTGAGGGTTTAGGGATTGGCAGCAGGGTTTAGGGTTTCGTGATTAGGGTATGGGGTTGAGGAGTTTAGGGGTTTAGGGTCCGCTAAAGTCTTAACACCCAACCCCCCCAGATGCGGAAAACGCGATCATGCAGGTCTCTGGGGCGTAGGCGGCATTCGGTTCTTCGATCAGCTGTCCCTTGCCTTCGGACTCAACGTTTCGGGATTGGTGTTGAAGGCTGTCAGGCTTTCTAAGAGCTGCTGTAGTAATGCGCCATTTCTTGATACCCCTCGTATGGATCAGGTTTTGATGCTCAGAGCACAACATATGCCTGCAAAGGCACTGCAATCGGAAGTCTACAACCTAAACCCTAAACCCTTGCCTTTGCCCTTGGCTAACGTCTTTGGGGCTCACGACTGGCATGAGATTAGGGATCCTACATAAGGCCAGGGGGTTGGACTCTCCCCGGAGCTTCTACTACAAAAATGTGCGGTTTAGGGTTTCGTCCAAGCCTCTGGAGCAACCTCCTAAGCCCCAAACTCCACCCTGCAGCGAGAACCTGACAACAGGCAACACAAGTTCTGACAAGAAGAAAGGGACCGCCAATCACTGGGCACTCTGGCAATCAAGGCTTTGCTGATTCGATGGTGACGAAATCTGGGTGATAGAGCAAGAAAATATGTAAGCCAATGTAGATACTGGATCTCTCGCCTCACATTTTGTGAATGACACGGGGTGGCGAACTCCACGCCGTAAACCGGTAAACAACTCTGAAGCCTAAAGCCCTCAAGCATCCTAAAACGACGTAAGCGCAAACTCTGAAAACCTTAAACCATAAACCCCTATAAACCCTGAAGCCCGGACTCAAAATCCATAAGCCTGAAACCCTAAACTCTAAATCCCTAAACTGTATGCACGCCCTAAACCCTAAACCCTAAACCACACACCAGCGCAGAGACCTGTTCTATGCCAGGGCCCAGACTAAGTTCATCCTCAGGGCCTAGGATGCAGGGGTCAGGATGTATTCTGGGTTTAGGGATTAGGGTT
>CAJNIZ010042687.1:22295-61774 GCA_905231905.1 Symbiodinium pilosum
GGGATTAGGGTTTAAGGCTTAGGATTTCAGAGGGATCTTTAGGGTTTAGGTTTCAGGGTTTAGGAGGTCAGGGTTCCATAGTTCGGGGTTTAAGGCTGTATAGTCTGCAGTGTCTAAGGTTCAGGGGATTAAGGTTTCACCATATTGTTTAAGTTTGTGGTTCTGGGGACCCTCTAACTAACTCTGACCACAAGAGTCCTAGTACATTCCATTTATCTGGTACTGGTGGGTGGGGAAGATCACCTATTGCACCTTTTAAATTACCAGCCAGAACGGAGGATTGAACCCTGAACCGTAGACCCTTACCTCCTCTTTGCCGAGGATTCAACACTCCCATACCCCCACATAACAAACAACAATTGGCACATATACAAAAAGCCAGGCTTCGTACCTAGACCCTCCATCTACCCTGTATTATACCCTAAATACCCACTATAAGGGACCATACACTGCTATTTACGAAGTGCAGGGAGGGTCCTGGTAAGCAGTGAGGTATTGTAACCAGCGGCGTGATCTAAAGGAGGAAGCCATGTTAACAGCGGATTACGGGGTGTCCGATTTGACATGTGCCTTCATTGCCCACTCCAGGCTTGCCACCCATTGTAGGGCCGGTGCGGTACTGAGGGACAATAAGCGCAGACACAAGAGCTAAAACGACTTCAGCAGCTTACTCCACATTCAGACCCACAATCTCAAACTCTCAAAGAATCCATACACATCTTGCAATGGCGAGGAATTGCAATAACATGAGTACAAACGGCCGTCTGGATCACATTCCGGCCTAAGTCATGCAAAAATGCTGCGGGGTGAACTGACTGGTACAAGCATACAAGGAAGATCAAGCTAGAACATTACCACCATGGCCTTGCAAATTCGTGCAGCCTTCTAAGAACACGCGAAATCCATACCGCATACCGTATACCCCTGGAGCCGGAGGCGAACTCACCCTTGTTGCCTACGGTTTAGGGTTTAGGGGTTAGGGTTTAGGGTATTTTCCATGTTCTTTTCCATTTGACACAGGCCCCAATGTGCGCAAAGCTCCGAGAGCCCCACGTTGACCGCCCAAACCTGCAGTTGATATTGGGTTAAGGGTTTAGGGTTTAGGGCTGGGAACTACAAGCTTGAAGCTGCTCAAGCTGCTCAAGACCAGATGAGCTGTAGTCTAAACTCCTTACAGGAGGGTTATATGGGGCATTATTTAGGGGAGCACTATGGGGGGTATGAAGGGGGATACTAGGACTTTAGGCAATGGCTCAGATTGGCTACATATTTCAAATCCTTTTATGGGTTTGTGAAGAATTCTGCGGAACTGACTGAACTCAAAAGACTCTGCAGTTAGGAGGTTTGCGTATGCCGGAAGCATGCCCATACGACTTCTGATACGTCTGGGTCAATACTACTTGTATTCTCGATGTTACAACGAAAATTCCAAACTGATAGCTAACGTCCCAGATGACAGCTTTCGACTTATTATTTACCCAGCTCTGTCGCGACGGTCATGCAGTCTCATCATCACATAAACTATAATCTGAACTCCTAGTATCCCCCTTAATATCCCCTATAGTAGTCCCCTATATAATCCCCTATATAGCCCCCTTTAAGGAGTTTAGATTATAGCTCACATAAACACAATCGACATCACTCCAGTGTGCCGCAGTCGCTGTCATCATCCTGCTCTTCCTCATCAACTTCCCCAGAAGAATCATACCATGCTGCCACCTACGAACTGGGCTTCGGCTTCCTATAGATACCGGGCGTGAGGCTACTCCCACTGCTTCAACCCTTCCAGGATTGTAGTGATGTTGCTGTCTTGAGCTTGGGACAAAGCAGTGTCCCCCCATTTGTCCTGGAGGTGGACATCAGCACGGGCCCCCAAAAGCAGCTCGACGATATCATCTCGCTCAACAAAGCCAGCCTGCATCAGCGCACTTCTGCCTTGAAAATCTTGGTGGTTCACATCCGCGTGTGCTGCAAGTAAAGCTTCCGCCACCTCAAGAAACTCGTCGGGACCCTGCGAGACTGAGAAGGCAGGACCACTCAAACCACATTCCGCTGCACGCATCAAGGCTGTGACGCCGAAACGCGAGTCCATGTTGTTCGGGTCGGCCCGGCCATCTAGAAGTACCTCAACTACACCCAAGACACCACGCTTGGCTGCTTCCCGCACAGCACTGCTGCCAAATCTGTCCGTTGTTGTGGCTGAAGCCCTTCTGGAGATAAGGTCACGCACAATCTCTGGACTGCAGTTGTTGCTTTCGATCATATGTATCAATGCGTCCTTCCCATTCCTATCCCTCAGATCAGGCTGTGCTCTCCCGTCCAGCAGGAGGCGGACTTCCTCCAAGTCTCCTCTATGCAGAACTTGGAACCCTAGTAAAAATTATAATTTTTGCTGTTCCTTAGGATTGTAATAAGCAAAAAATAAGCATTATTTCCAAGATTTTCCAAGTACCCCTAAGTCCTTTCTCCGCTGCCAACACCAGTGCCCCCGCACCGCGGGTATTTTGCAGACGGGGCTCGGCGCGAGCTCGCAGTAGCCACGCCACCACCTGCCTGTTGTGCTTCCCGGCCGCTGCCAAAAGCGCCGGATCCAAATCCACGCCTGTTGTGCCAACTGCGCCTTCCACAAGTTCCTTGATGATTGCCTTGGCTGCTCTTTCTAAGCCCGTGAGATCTGAATAGCCCAAAACAGGCTGTATCTGTGGACTTTAGCGCCCCAAGTAGAAATCCTTCATAGACTCATGTAGACCTCCGCGGAACTCATTAACAAGATGATTTTAGGATGATGGCTGCTTGCGGCATTGAGAGGAAGGTCGGAACCTCCCATGGTGGTTGCAGCATTTTTATATAGTCTATATGGACCTCAAACCGACTGCGTGACCATGATGGCACAACACGCTGGCAACCCCTAAACCCTAAACTCTAGAAACTAAACGCCTCAAACCCTAAACCCCTCTGAGGCCAGACACCATGTGACCAGCTTCTGCTGCCATTGGCAGAATGCTCTTCAAATCATCGCGGCTCTCTGGGCTTCGCCGAATGATGTCGCGGGCGATCTGAACTTGTCCGCTTTCGGCCGCTGCAGCCAGCCCTACCCTGGCAGTCCCGACTCCACCTGAGGGTTTTCCAAACATGCAAGCTTAAATCTTGAGTTTGAGTCGCGAGCATAGACAACATGGAGTTGTTGCAGCGGTCCTGAAAGTGATTCAAGATTCCCAGCAAACCGAGTCGACTCCCGTTTAATAGCTGGTTCTACTCGGCGCCTACTTTCAGAAGGCTCTGCCAAGTACTTGTTACAACCCCAGCCACGCTCAGCAAGAACTGCCGCCACACCGCTGTGGCCCGCAAAGACAGCGCACCGAATTGCTCTTTCTACGTCCTCTTGCGAGCCCTCCTGCTTTGCGTCAAGAAGAGCAAGGACCTGGGTAGGGTGTTATTAGGGTTATATTAGGGTTATATTGGGGTTATATTGGGGCTATATTAGGGTTAGGCTGCCATAATATATCCAAGTTGATATACTGTTTCTTCAAAATGATAGCTTAGATTTAGTTCGCTACTAGCAACCCAGGGACCACATCCACATGGCCGTGCTCTGCTCCATAGTGAAGGGCATGCTTTTTGTCCTTGTTCTTCACAGCGGCTTTAACGCCGGCCCTCAAGAACTCTTGCACGAGGCCAACATCTTCTTTTTCCTTGCTGACGGCTAGTAGGGAATAAGGGAATCAAGCAGAAAATGGAAAACCGCCATATCATGACAGATTATATGAGCTAGCCTAAAATCCTAGTATCCCCCTAAATAACCCCTATAAAAGTCCCTATATACTCCCTTATATAACCCCCCTTTCAGGAGTGTAGACTATAGATCATATAGGAACTACCATACGAAGCCCCGTACAAACAATGACCAAGCTTCGGCAGCGCGCAGGCATTTGAGATGGTTCCGGTGATTTTGTTCGTGGAGTTGCACCAAGGTTGCCTCCCCTCCCAGTCAAGCCTACGTTCAGGGATTCTTTACTTCGTTTATGGGGTTTGATATGGCTTTTCGTAGAGACTCTGATGCTACATATGAGGTTCTGGGTAGGGTATACGGCTTTAATGGTTCAGGTTAGAAAGAACTGACAAACGTGGTATTTGATTTTTTTTTTTTTTTGGGGGGGNNCAATTTTTTGGAAACAGTTTGTACCTAAACCTACGCTAAGGTAGGAGTGAATGGAAGAACAAGGTTATTGTAGCGATTATACTTGGAGGTCCGTGGGCAATATTCCACTCATGAAAGTACGTATTATAACCCTAAGCCCTAAAACTTCATTAAGAACTCCCTAGCCGCCTAGTATCGTTATGACTAGGTTCCAGGTACAGTAGTGAGCAGATAGGAGGCAACCATAGACCTCCAAGTACAAGTAGGGTCTTGCTGGCAAAGGGCCACGACAATCTTGAGGTGTCATGAAGTGTAGATGTAGAACACCATTCGGGGTTTAGGCATTTACCCCTAGCGCTTCATTACAGGATCTTTTTCCTCCAGCTCCATCAGCCTGCGCCAAGCATTGGCAGCCTCAACAGGCGGCTGCCCATCATCTTCCTGCTGCTTCCTTAATCTCAATGATTCGGGTTTAGTTTTTTGTTTTAGGCTCTAGGATTTTGGTTTTGTAGAATACCTATAACGTGGTTACCATGTAGGTAGTTCGGGGCATGTGAATAAACGATGCAGGATACAGCTGCCTTGCCTTCTGTAAAAAGGTCCTGTTTACACTTGGCTAAGAGAAACCCTCCCCGTATAAGCATAAAGGATCCCTGAGGCGGACCAGGCCTCATGTAAAGGGAGTAGGGCGACGGGGGCAGTGAAGCATCACAAATCTCTGGCCTGGAGCGCGGGTCATACATAGCTTTTGCTGGTATGAGGAAGCGGTTCACCCTGACGGGCTGGCGGGCTATCTCCGACATCAGGAGAAGAGCTCGAGTAAAGTTGTCCTTCTTGTCCGTGAGAGCAGAGATGTCTGAGTGCAGGTCCATTAAGGCTCCTTTAGGTGTCCCAGCATAGTCGGCCAAATCTGTCATCAGCTTGATAATGGCATCGAAGCCTTCTCGGGGAAAGATGTCTGTTGTCCAATAACCATTGCGATCTTTCACACCCGGCTCAACGTAGCGCCGAAATATCTGATCCAAGAGCAAGTTCGGCAGCTTAACAGACTCATCGAAGAACTGGCCAAAGAAGGACCTGAGATGCCTCGCGCAAAGTCTTGCACCCTCGTGCTTGGAGTCGCCGTAGAAGCTGCGAAGCTCGTTGTCGTTGATCGATCGGTTAGACGAACCAAAGAGCAAGGGGAATTCTTCCTTACTCTTGTCAAAGTAAGTTGACGATGCGGGGAGCAAATCGAAGAGCGTTCCATTGACCTCAAGCTGAATTGCAAAGCCCTGACCTGAGAGGTGAGCCTCTGGGTCTAGCTGCTCTTGGAAAGCCTCCAAAAGCCGATCTCGATGGAGCTCGGACACCACAAAGCCCGGATCAAAATAGATATCGGAATCGCTTGATTTTGTATCTGTGTACCGGGAGCCTGAGCCACCGAGCCGCATTGTCACCTGACACTCGAGCTCTTTCTCCAAAATCTCGGACAAAGGCAGCAAGATAGGACCAGAACTGTTTAACACGCCATCGTTCGTCATATGCCTTTGCCATGCCAATGGAACAGGGGCAAAGCGGGCACGAAGGCCATCCCTTGCAGGCTTAGGAAAGCTCTTTCGAGGCTTCATGAAAGGGTAAGGCTCAATTCCCTCTCGCTTCTCCCAGGACATCCAGTCCTCCTGCACTACCTCAGGCCATTTGTAGAAAGGTACCTCATTGAACCAGTCCTTCACGCACTGTCTTCGCCAACGCCCAAGTCGACTGGACCTTGAGCTCACCTTCAGCCTCTGGAAATTACAAAACTGCAGAGGGCGGGCAGCTCTGCGCAACCATCGCATGGCAACAGCAATAGCAGTCATCAGCGGAACCTGACGATTTGCCCGCATTGCGACAAAGTCGTAAGCAGAGTTTGCGTAATAGCAAGTCTGGAGCCACGTACTGTGCAAAGATGTGCACTCAAATTCCTCACTGGTGGTAGTAGGGCATGGAATTCCTGTAAAATCCCTATAATACATATATATATATATATACATATCTTCCCTACTAACCCCCAGCAAATTTCACGCATTGGGGTTTATGGTGAAGTTGCAGGAAGGTAAGGGTGATTCGAAGCGCCCAATTAGCATGATGTTCATAATCAATGCCACGTCCACTCCTCAACTGTGGCATTGTCGTGACTAATCTTTGCTACAGCTAGGGTACTGCCCCAACTCATTAACAGTTGGATAATGTTCCTTGTATGATTATATGGAGCGCTGAATATGACCCATATAACAGAGTGTTAGTGGGTGGTGGCAGGACATAAGCTACAGTGTTCACTAGCAATGTTTGCGCATGCATAGTCCTCATGACCTCTCTAAACCCCGGGAAGGCAGCCGACATGCTGACCAATACATGCATGTACTTGCTACAGGGATACATAGGGATGTATAGGGACATACAGGGGTTTTGGGCTTAGGGTTCAGGGCTGAGGGTTTAGGATACATATTGCAAGTCGGTAGAACCCAGCCTCACAAGAAAATGGCCCTCTGGAGTTCGGGGGTTGTGGCATAAGGTTTATGCGCAAGATCTCTGGCTTGGGGTAGTCCATCATCCGCATCAGTCATGAATTCAAAGGGCTTGGAGCCCAAACCTCTAATGCCCTGGACCCCACAGTATTAGTATACAGTGGACCTGAGACCGTATCAGCTCGATTCCCCCAACCCCAACCCTTGCTTGTCTTACTGGTGCTTGAGCGAGGGAGTGGATCCACCTAAACCCTAAACCCTAAACCATATAATAACCTCTACATTATCCCCATTTATACCCCTACACTGGTACCTTTTTGCACTCCCCCACTCCCCTTAAGCACCAGTAGGATGTTTCATGAAATGGGAGCTACTGGTGACCCTAGGGTTTAGGGTTTACGGTTCCTATACAGATCATATGGTGTGTCTCCTAGAATTTGAGCTATAGACTGGAGGGGTTTATGCCTGGGGATTATATAGGGGAGTATTATAGGTCTTATTAAGGGAAGTCCTAGTTCCTAGTTTAGCCTATAGCTCATTTGATCCTATACAAGGGCCATCTGCGCGAACTCCAATTTAAAGAACAATAACGCAGCATTCACAATCACAAGGGTCACTTACAAAGACTCTCAATCAAGCAAAATATCCCAGATGATCCCAACGCTCCTAATATGATTTCAAGCTTATTTATTACTGAGACGCGTGCGTACACCCAAGCCCTCACCCCAAAACCTATAAACCCTAAACCCTTGACCGAAAATCCGCTAAACCATTAAAACCCTAAACCCTGGACCCAAAATCCGTTAAACCATCAAAACCCTAAACCCTTGACCCAAAATCCGTTAAACCATTTAAACCCCAAACCCAAACCCTAACCCTAAATCCAAACTCTACGCCATGTCTCCCCCCTGGGGCCCCTGGCACTCAGCCGAGGCCAGCGCGACCCTTGGGACCTCCGGGAAAAGGCACCTGGGACTCCAGTTATAATCCCCCTTAAGTAGACAAAATATATTAGGGTTATATTGGGATAATGGAAAAGAAAATGGAAACTACGATTTAGGGGGGTATAGTACCCGTTAAGTAGATAGAATATGGCTTTGGGTGTATTATAAAAAGATCCCCATATACCCCATATTCTATCTACTCAAGGAGGACTATGAGCCCAAAAAGTCGTGTTTAGGGTTTAGGGTTTGAGAGTCCAAGGATCCTAATATTGACTTGAGGCTCTCGGTCCCAAATACCATTTAGAGCATAGCATTTGGGCCCTAAACCTCATTATTTGGGTCCTTGGACCCTTATAGGGATGGTTTTGTGTCAAGAGTTTCGGGTTTCCGACGTACTTGGCTTCTTCCCCGCAGTCAGCAAACTATGCCTACGTCTTTTAGCTGTGTAGGGATGGCCACTTGAAGAAAGTTATCCGACCGTCTGGCAAAGCCTTTGCACTTATTAAGAGCATGATGCGAAGGTAACTTTTGAATTAGGAAGGGAGAACGAATTCTGAGAAACATCTATGCGGCCCTACTAATTTTGCTACTGACGAAAACACAGGGGTGCCAGCCACCAAAGCTCAGGTCGTTGTTCTGTGTTTGTTGGTACAGTCGAGTGTAGGAATTCTGTGGTGTGGGGGCTTAGCGGCGCAAAATATTCATCTGCCAATGTCTTTTAAAAGCTGTGCACGTGCTATCTCTGGTACTAAGTTGTTAGAAGGTGTAGGATTTTACCTGTTCATGACTAGGGTTTATCTACCCTAAGCCCCAAACTGAAACCCTAAACCCAAAGCCAAGTCTTCTGGGAGTCCTGCTGCTTGCGCGACTCTAGCAGAAACTCCCGCAACCACTGCCTCCAAAGGTTCTTGTCCTGTCGGGGAAGAAGCAGCGTGCAATCGCTTCCGCCCGGGTACACTATTACATGCTGACACTTGTAGGCCCAGATTAGGGCCTAGATTCTGGATATGTGGGGCAGGTATTAGGGGGAAAGAGGGCATGAGCTTGGTGAACAATGGCGGGAAGGGAAGACAGTACGTTCAAGTGCCACAGTTTCGAGCTTGATGGTCTACTTCTCCGCGGGCTCCTGTTCCCAACAGGTAGAGTACTCTTTCGGAAGATGTCGAATGATAAGCCTCGAGGCTGTGCCAGGAATCCATAATCCACAAGTCGAGTAGTAAATGGCAGTTTCCCAAAAATAGGGTACCCCAATTGATATGGACCGCAATATGCTATCGTCCTTCTTTGTATAGGGATCCACAAAGAAGTGATTAGCCCTACTTTTGGGAAGCCCAACATCTGACTGAAACTGTAAAGCGAGTCCTTCCCCACTCTACCAGGTCCCTCCTGGTACCCTTGAGTAGGGGTATATGTAGGTATTCAGGGTATGATAGAGGGTAGACGGAGGGTCTAGGCATGTTTGCATGCCTTACGAAGTGCGGCTCAATAGAAAGTTCTCTCGAATCTCTTTCGGATTGGGGCCCCATAGCCGGGGCCCCTTGAGCGGAAACCCTGCTTGAGTCCTCAAACAAAACTTCAAAAACCTCTGGGTTCAGGGGTTTAGGGGTGATGAACACTGCGTCCAAAACCCAGGTCCGTGATACCTTAACCCGGATCCTCAATGCCTAGACCCTAAATCCTGAACGCTAAATCCAAAACTCAAACTTCCCAAACTCAACATCCTGAACCCAAAATCCTGGACCCTGTAAATCCTAAATCGTGAGCACTTAATTCTAAACTCAAAACCTATATAATCCCCTGAACCCAAAAAACCCTAAGCCTACGAGAGCCAGGATCCTCTGGAAACTCAGGCAGAATCCAGCGACTCAGCACGTCCAGGGGCATCAACCAAGCTGGGAAAGGACAAAACTACGGCTTAGGTGTTTGGGGTTTATTGGGTTTAGGAGGAAGGGCTTAGGGTTGGCATCTAGGATTTAGGGTTTAGGATTTACGGATTTGGATTTGGGATGAGGCTTTCGGATTTTTAGAATTGTGTAGGGCTTGGGGATTTGGGGTTCTGAATATCAAAGCAATGGACGTCTACATGAAGTTGGATTGGAATCCAACATCTTTAGATTGCATTTCAATGGCGCTTTAGGAATACCCCAACCCTAAACCTAAACCCTAAAACCTCAACCCTAAACCCTAAACCCTTGGCTTAGGGGTACCAAATTTGGAAATCAAGAACCCTACAATTTCCTGGTGGGGGCCAGGGTGGGGGGACTGGTTTATGAGAAATACTGTGTGTGCGTGTGTGTGTGTGTGTGCGCGCGTGTGTGTGTGTGTGTGTGTGTGTGTGTGTAGCGCTCGTCATATTGCACAGCGAAAAGCCTGCAGGATTATGCCTCAACGCGGTTACATGAGCTATATAGTCTAAACACCTTAATTAGTATTCGTCTTAAACACCCCTATATTACTCCCCTATATAATCCCCCATATAACTCTCCTTTAAAGGAGTTTAGACCCTAAACCCTAATCCCTAAGCCCTAAACCCAATACGACCCCCTTTTTTAAGGAGTTTAGACTATAGCTCATGTGAGAATGGGGCTTGTGAACCCCTCAGGCAGCCGACTGAATCTGCACCGAACGGAAGAGGCTCGGGCTTTCTAAGGACGCGGTTTAGGTTTCAGGGTTTAGGGTTTAGGGCTCAGGGTTTCAGGATTTCAGCATGCTTCTTCTAACTGGGGCTTAGTAGGGAATAAGGGAACATAGTATATTGGGAGTAATATTGGGAATATCATGCTCCCCCATTCCCTACTAACCACTAGTAGGTCTTGCCTTAGTTAGATGGGTAATTTAATGGCTAAACTTAAGCTCAGCTCCGGATCTACTGTAAATCATGGCAGGTCATCTCCAAGCACTGCTTACACAGAATTCCTTATGAACGTAGCCCATGTTAGCTCCTCAGCCCACTGTTATTCCTTCATCCATCTTGCAGACATCTATTTCTAAGGCGGGGTCATGATAACATTCAAGACGTTCTCCCCTTCCCGGGCCTTTCTTCAGACTGTTGGCTCCTTGAGCACCCGCCCCCGAAGGTAACCAGGACATCTAATGCAGCTTTACGAGTGACTTCCTCTACAGCATATCATTGTTGCTGAAAGGCAATGAGGACTAGTTCCAGATCATAGAGAGTTTTCTACCTTCAAGGCCCCCTACTGCCAGAAGATTCATCCCAAATCCTCTGCCGTAAACCCTTAACCCGAAAAGTCCTGTACCTTGAAGCCACGAAACCCAAATCCCAACACCACGTGCTTCACCATGAAAAGCATAAGCCCAAAACCCAGCACCCTATGTAAACCCTACCTGGATTCCCAGGGTGTTTCAATCATGGCCTGAAAACCACCCAACACAATCCAAAATGCAATTATTCTGCATATTCTGGGGGTTCAGGTAAACCCCAAAACTCTAAACCCTGAACCCTAAACCCTGAACCCTAAACCCTAAATTCTGAACCCTAAACTTAAACCCTAAGCCAAACCCCTCAGTAACAATGCCTTGGTCGGAAAACCAATCGCTTCGCAGGACCACGGTTGGATCTGCCACATACGGCCTCAGCTTAGGTTTTAGGGTAGGGCTCATGCACTCCATCCAATCCTGACAATGCCAAGCATGGTAATTTGAATCTGAAAGCCCTCTTACATGCGTAGCCAATGTTGTTCGCTGCTTCAAATCCTGGGAAAGCATCTTTGTATGTAACTCCGGAGGAAGGTCCTGCGCGTAAGAACACCCTGGTATATGTCCACTGTCTACACCCCTCGGCAACTATGTCTCAAAAACTCCACGCATAAAGATCGACGGAACAGCTTCAGGGATGTGACGGGCCTTGCAAAACGATTTTTGATGACTCCATCTCCATCTGAAATCAGTCCTACAAGGGTTTATAAGCTGGGTTGCTGTTAAGGAACTTAAATTAAGTTACTATATTGGGGAAATCCTATTATTATTTACTCTATATATATATACCCATTATGGTAACTTAGCTTAAGTTCCTTAACAGCAACCCAGTAAGTGGGAGTCCGCTTCTGAATCTTCGGTAGCAACAGTCCCCAGCCCTCCAGTTGTTTAGGCTTCGAATTAGGGACTCAAGATTTAGGGATTAGAGTTTAGGGATTTACGGATTAGGGTTTCTGGTTCAGGGTTTAGAGGCTTAGGGCTTAGAGTTTAGAGTGTAGGATCGTCACGCAAGAGACTGAGCCTCTCGCGCATACGCGTTCTCGTTGTGAGCGCTGATGCACCACAGGCTCTCATCCTCCCCTTAGCTGTCAGATCTTGGCAATTGCAAAATTAGCCCTCAACCCCAAACTCTACGCCCTCTAATCCGAGGTCTCCAAATCTAGGGTCTCCATACAGGTGGCCGCAACTGGGATATTCCTGGACGCCGGCTCAGTCTTAGGTTTAGGGATCATACTCCCTGTATATAGGGATGGATAGGGATGCATGAATTTAGTGTATTGACCCTGTGCTTGGGTGTTTGGAGTTTCCCCGTGATTCAAGCCCAGCTTTGCCTTTACAACGGGCTGGGCTCATTACTGTTTGGGCTTGGATTAAACTTACCCTGAAGCGCCAATAGAGTTTTGAAGTATGAGTTTGCGTGCCCTGAAGTAAGTAGAGAACACCGTACCTGAAATTCAATGTCAATAACCCTAAAACCCTTAACCCTGAAGCCTAAACTCCAGACCGCGTTGTGTTCACGTTGCATGTCAGCTTCGACATCTCATTGAGCGCTGATACGTGCAGCGTTGGGATGTGGAGGAGTGCGGAAGGAATGGTGTAAGCGGGATCTCCAACATGGTTAGAAAAGGGGTGCTAAGACATGTTCTAATGATGGTCTAGGGCTCATGATTTAGGATCTTGGCGGAGTGCGCAGGAACATAGAAACGCTCCTGCATATTTAATTAACGCAGGTGGCCGCAGATGATCTTGGGCTTCTTGCATTATACATGAGCTACAGTCAGTATTTCCTACATAAGTTAGTGGACATGGGTTCCTTATTAGGGACTAGGTTGGGGTAAGACTATGCTAAACTACACTCAAGAGGGACCCCTATGTTGACTGCTAAGGGGTCAGTACGGCTAATATTGACAGGTAGCTCCTGTAGAATTTACCCTAAGCCCCTAAACCCCAAACCCTATAACCCTAAACCCCTAAACCGTGGCGGGAGCTTCCGGGTCCAACTGGAAAGCCATGCCGTCCCCTAAGATTTAAAGCCCCCTGATGTATGATTCAGGGTTTAGGGTGTAGGATTCAAGGTTTAGGGTTTCGGGTTAAAGGGTTCTATAGGGTTTAGGGTTAAAGCCATGGGCCCCCGGTACGGGCACTTAACCCTGGGATCTACAATATACCCTTTTGTATTCTTAAGGGTCCTTACTCTCCCTGAAAAGGCAAAGGGCGCATATTAGGGCCCCATAATTGAATCCTAACCCTAAACCCTAAACCCTAATTCTTGAACCCTAAATACCATGTTAGGAATATCTAATATTAGGGCGGTGAGTTTAGATTTACAGGATTTAGGGTTTCCCTTAACCCTAAACTCCAAACCCTAAACCCTGAACCCCAAACCCTAACCCCAAACTCTAAAACCTAAACCCCAAACCCTAAACCCGAAACCCTAAACCCGAAACCCTAAACTCGAGGTTTCAGTTGTGGCCTTGACATTTCTTCAGGCTCTGGCTGAGCGCCGGCAAGAGCTGGACGAAAAACCAAAGCCTTGGGTAACATCACCACTATTTAGGGTTTAGGATTTAGGGGTTTAGGGTTTAGGGGTTTAGGATTTAAGGTTTAGGGCTCAGGGTCTAGGGTTGTGTTTAGGGTTCACGATTCAAGGTTTAGAGCTCAAGGTTTTGGGGTTTGGGGCTTGTGGTTTGTCAAAATACGGGCGCCCTTACGCACGTTAGGGATTTAACTCTCGGGGTTGCAGCTGGTTTCTGGCAGTCATTCTACAGGGTATATTTTGAGAAACTCCCATCTCAATGCCAGTAACATAGAATACATTGAGACAATGGCAGGAATATCTCAACAAAAACGTCTTGCGGCAAAACCAGAAGAATATGCTCGATATCATTGCATGTAGTGTCCAAACCGGAAGAAGCAAACATGGGCATGCATAAGGAAGCCCTGAGCCCCTACGCCCAAAACCCCGGACCCAAGGGAAGGCTAATCTCAAGGAGTTTTCCTTTGTACCCTTCGGGTTTGTACCCTGGGGTTTGGGCCCCTAAGCTATGAAATCTGGCCCTTAACAAGGGTATCTGGGACCCAAAACTAGGGTTACAAACGTTAAGGGTACAAACTTACAGTCAATCGCTAAAGCCTGCACCCGACGGGATCCATGACTGGCAGAAGCTCTTGTGAAAGTGCGCGTTTCTTTCTGAAAGCCCGGCTTTGATGCCAAGGAGCAAGTCTAATGAGAAGAGCTGTCCCTCCTGAGCATCTGACTAGCGTTTTTTGGGGTGGTTGAACTCAGTAAGATTATATTCCTTATATAAAATACTATACCCAAAAAACGAGGATAGAATCTTAGTCGATAATGGGTACCTTAGTATCCCCAAATTGTAAGCCCTAAACCCTGAATCCTATATTACATAACCCCATTATAGTAGTTTCCATGTTCTTTTCCCTCATTCCAGTATAATCCGCACCAATATTGGAACAATGGAAAATAAGATATTAGGCTTATATTGGGTGTAATATTGGGTCATTTTGGGGTTATATTGGGATAATGGAAAATAAAATGGAAACTGGATATCAAGCTTGAGAGCTTTGAGGTCATAGGCTTGCAGCGGAAGGTCATATGGAAAAAAGATGGAACACGGAATGAACACTGCATTGATGTGGGGATTAGGGTTTAGAGTTTCGGGATTTAGGGTCCAGAGTTAGGTAAGTATATTAAGAAACACTTCTGTCTGCTGGGATGATAATCAGCGGACCTGTAGATGCAAGCTCAGTGCCAGCATCACCGGCCCGCCTCCAGGACCAAAAGCGCCCTGTAGGACGAGCCTCCAAAGCGCGGAGTAGGGTAGGGTTTAGGGTTTAGGGGAGGTTCTGGGTGATTCAGGGTAATGTTGGGGTTGTGTAGGGTTTTATACGGCTTATATATGTTTATATATATGGTTGTATTGGGGTTTACAATGCTTATACCCTAGTTATAACTTGTACTCATAACCTATAAGGGGGCTTAGGGGGCAATTATTGGGTTGATAAGTACAAACAAATAAGTTCAAATACAAAGGGGGTTCTAGGGGACGAAAAGAAGGTTGTTGAGCCGCTTTATTGTAGGGTTTAAGGTTTAGGGTTTCGGGGCGGCTGAACCAAGTACCCTTCTTATTCCAGTTAGGAAGAGTCGAGGTTGTGTGCGTTGGGGGGGTTTCTGGTGGATGTGTTCTAATTGATGAACTTTTGCTCCCGCCCTTCCATCTCAACCCTGAAAATTGCAGCGAGTATGTCAGAAAACGCCAGCTAATCCCCTTATCCTGAAAAATTCACTTGTCCCTGTCTCAGGCAGCCCCCCCCACCACAACAAAAAGGCGAACATTAAGCGCAGCAAATTGCAGCCGCCTTCTTTGAAGTGCCGAAGGGCAAACTTCAAAGAGCGGTGAAAGTGTTTGCCTGGTGGAGCTGCCTCGCGTCTGAGGAGGCACCGAAAGGCTGCAAAAAAAATGGTTATGGGGTTCGAGGACTTGAGGTGGCAATAGGTATACTTAAGGTTTATGTACTTTCCCCAAACCTATAACAAACATATGTTGAAGAATTCCTTAGCGTTCTACTGTAAGAAAACATGAAATGAATTCCTAATAAGGAGACTGCAGGTATAGGGTTCAGGACTCTTGTAGCCTCGCAGGTGTCCTGGTTTTGGGTTTGGTAGCGCTGCTGAGCGAAAGTCAAGTCTAAAAGATTGCGTAGCAGGCTGCAATGTGTGAGACAGCAGGCTCTCTCAAGTTCGTTCTCTGCTATCTCAATTATTGGCAGGGATTCATGGAATGCCACATAATTCACCACTACAGTGCTTGCTGAAAAATTTAAAAGAGTGACCATGAGTCATGGGTTCCGCTACTACCCCTATACTACCCCCCCAGGTTCCCCTCTATCAACCTGAATTAGGACGAATTACCCCTAAATAGCCTTAATTTAGGGAACCTGGGGGGTGGGTAGTATATCTGATTGAGGGCTTAGGGTTTTGGGTTTGGGGGAGGGGTAGTAGGGGAACCCATGAAGGAGAATTCATTCACACGTCTCGTACATGGGCCGACAGCTGGTTCGTCCTTGACACAAACGACAGCAGATCAGACTCAGCACCGCAACCAATATTAGAATAATGAAAAAAACAAGATGGACACTACTATATTGGGGTTATAATGGGATCATATTGGGATAATGGAAACTGATGTGGAAACTGAATATCAAGCTTGAGAGTCTAGGACGATGTGCTAAAAACGGGAGTTTCCTTTGCCTAAACCTACCCAGACCCTCCTATGTAGTTCCTTTTTGGGTAGTATATTATAATCCCTTATCAAAAAACCATAACAGACCCAAAAAGGAACTGCATAGGAGCCTTGGGTAAACCCTAAACCCTAAATCCCAAACCCTAAACCCTAAAACCCTAAGCCCTACACCCTAAATCCCTAAAACCTAAATCCTAAACCCTAAACCCTAAATCCCTAAACCCTTGTGAAGATTCCATCCTCCTGGAGCTCGGATCGGACTTTATTTTGTTTTCGTGGTTACTTGCTTTCTAAAGATGTTCCACTTACCCTAGAAGCCCAGTTACCTATATATTGGGTTCCTGTCCTTAAGTCCTTACGTAATTCCATATTTTCTGTAACCCAAGGACCTACTATGGGTACCTGGGCTTCTAGGGTTACCTAAAAGTATATCGCGGTTTAAGGGCTTAGGGCTTAGGGTCTTGGTTTTAGGCCAAATTGACTGTACGGCTGTTATTATGGGTTTAGGACTAATATTTTCCATCGTTTTGGGGGTTTATAGGAACTACATACGAAGCTGTGGTACAAGTCCCTGTGCAAGGTCCTGCTATCCAAAATGGAAGGCTACCCGGCTACTCGTACCCAATGGCCTCTGTGAACACAGGGAAGTTCCGCTTCTGATCTCTTCCTGCGGAACTACTGGCTATGTGACTTCAGGGAGCCAGCCACTTCTTTGCAGGCCATGGGCAAGGGACCCTTAACTACCCTACATTCTATGCAAAGCCCCAAAAACCGATAGATCCCAAACCCTAAGACCTCCAAGGTACGCATCATTCCCGACCTAGCATGCTGGAGTGCCCGGCTTTTAAACTATAGCCCCCTCTAAGTAGATAGAATACGGGGCATATGGATCCTTATATGGTTTAGGGGGAATTCCATATTCTATCTACATAAGGGGGTCTATAGACTTCCCAAGCCTCCAGGACAAAACTGACAACCAGAATTATTCTTCCCTTGAACCTGAAACCTAGTCCCCAAACGGAGTTCCCAACACATGAGGCCGCTTTTCAGCAGTGAAAAAACTTGTAAGACGACGAAATTACAAATATGAGGGCTGCGAAGGTAAATTTTTGAGATTCGGTTCGGGGAGGGGATTACAGATGTCGAAAAGAACCACCGGCAGGTTTGCGAAGTCTGTACAATGCTGATGGACGCAGCCCCTTCTGGGTACTGAGCAAGCATCAGGTTAGGGTTATATTCCCCCTCAAGTAGTCAGAACATGGCTTTGGGTATATACTTAAGGGGGACTATAACCCCCATAAATACCCTACTGTAATATAGTAGTTTCCATTTTCTTTTCCATTATCCCTACATAACCCCAATAATATACCGCCATATTCTACTTACTTAAGGGCTATAACCCCCATATATACCCTATTATAATATTGTAGTAGTTTCCATTTTCTTTTCCATTGTCCCTACAAAAGCCTGATAATATACGCCATATTCTATCTACTTAAGGGTTGCTGTAATCCCCCTAAATAACCCCTTTAATACCCCCCTATATAATCCCCTATGTAACCCCCCTTAAGGAGTTTAGACGATAGCTATCTCATCCGGCCAGGCAGAAGATGCCAGACCTGGGTTTCCCTAAATCGAGTCATTTCATTTCCTCGAAGCGAGAGAGTCTCTTCGCGATCGTCCTCTATGGCGAGCCTTTGGCCCGGCGACTCAGATGGCCGCGCACGTTTGTGCCTAGATCCTGCCTCCCTGGCCCTGAGGCCCCACTTTTGGAGGCTCAGCGGGAGAACATGATTGTGGATATTACCGAACCAACATCACGAATCAACACGAACGTAGATAACAAGATACACTTTACGCTCAATATCACACCATTGCTCAGGTCCTACCCTAACAGCGGCTACACCGTCATCAGTGAGAAAGCTAGCCCACTCACAGAACAACACTGCACGGTAGTGCCCAGCGGTAATATCTTGCCCGTAGTGCAAGATCAGTGCATGCAATCTGTACTGGACAAGCTCTGTGTGAAGCTCAGCAGTAAACACTGGCAGATATATGAGATGATTGCATGACACCTGCTTCATGCACTTGCTCGCATCCTCATTGTACCTGCCAAGCTGCCAAATCGCAATTTTAGGCGCTGTGACTAGGGCATGCATGTGATGTTGATGCTGCCAGGCACCAGTCAATGCTTGCATATCTGCCGGGACATCATCATGCAAGGCCAGGCCTATGACATGCGTTGCCCCCCCGTCATGTTCTCTCACCTGTCCATTCTGCTCCGATTTGGCCGCCCATAACATGATGCTGGCTGCACATCCCACCTTGCTCAGGAAAAAGCTGACAAAATCTGAGGCGTCCTGCTGCCTGGGTTGGCCCATCCTCTCATGAGATTCTGCCACGGGAGCGATGCAAGGAGCCTAACTGGGGTCGTGACAGCAAGAAGGTGTTTGAAAGCAATCTTGGCCTGAGGAGTGACGTGAGCCAGGAAGGGAGCAAGTGAGCAGCAAGTCCACAGATATGCAAGAACTGAAGCATGCATGTAACACAGATTGTGTGGGTTGACCAGCCTCAGCGCGCAGATCCTTGCCCTATGGCCTTCTGCACTGCTACTGCCAGCGGAGCCCTCTGCAGGCGGTCCTTCCTCATGGAGAACCCGGCTAGCTGTGTGCCCGCATTGCCGCACAACTTCTCGAGCAGCTGGTAGGCTCGGTTGGCCTGCTGATTCCTCAACCCGATCTCTAGGACGTAAGCCGCCGCTCGATCTGTCTCCTCTGTGAAGGGGCGACCCGAGAATCTGTTGGTGACCTGTGGCTGGACAATCAGCTCCCTTGGCTCTTGCATCATGCTTACCACTTGGTCGTGAGGGATTCCTTCTTGGTCTGTCTGGAGCAGCTTTTGGCTCTGAGGATCCCAAGCCACATACTTCCACTCGAGCTTGTCGTTTGCCCAGCCTGCTTCTACTGCTGTGCGGTGTAGCTCGGGCTTGCTCTTCAGGTTGGCCAGACGGGTTTCCAGCTCTTTCAGGACGCATCCCAGCAAGGTGGCCCTCAAAGAAAGGGTGAGTTCGTTGGGGCTGTTTTGCTTCCGGGAGTGCCATGCTTGAGCTATTTGTGACATGGACTGGTACACAGATGTCTTCTCCGTCCGGACGAACATGATGAACTTCGTATCCTGATGTAGGATGTTCATCGCGTCCTCCTGTTTGAGGCATAGCTTTGCTAGATTCACTACTAGTTTCCTCAGCTCTGCCGTTGAGCCGTCGCTGCTGCCCTGAGGCTGTCCTTCCATGCTTGCCTGGCTTCGTTTTTCCCCCGCCGGGTTCTTGCCCTGGCCCTTGCCTCGTGGCCTCATTCTTGTTCGTGGTGCCTTGCTCTGCCTCTCGGAGTTGGTCCCGTTGTCTGCCCCGGGCTGTGCTTCGTTTGCTGCTAGTGACGGTAACAACCCGTGGAACAAGGCTAGCTCCGCGTCCGCCTGAGTCATCGCCATGATCCTGGCCACTGATCAGTGAATGTAGCAAGTGAGATACAAACAGTGGGAGGCATGCACTTCGATGCCTACAGTGAGCTCCTCTGAACGACACGTGACACCACTGACAAGGCCTTTCTTGAACCAGAGTCTGCACGTGGCTTTGCGTCTGATCAAGTAGCTCGCGCACTTCACTGTGCTTCTCTAACATGTGCTTCTTAATGAACGTGGGCTGTGTTATGAACTTATGGCACAACGGGCAGAAGTTTTTTAGCTTCTCAAGCACAATCGGTAGCCTACAGATGGCTTGCCAGCCTCCTTGCCTGGATGCTTATATCACTTCCGGCAATTGCACTAGTGGGAAGCAGGTCTGTCTGGCATGTGGTGTGCTGAGCCAGCCCACACCATGCTCGTTTCGATGCTGCTGGAGCTGCGGGCAAGTTGCGTAAAATACGTGCTGATTAAAATGCCAAAAGAGTGGAGCTTCTTGTCGCAAGCGACACACTGCGGGAGACCTTCTTTTGCGAAAAGCATGTGGTCTGTGGTGGCTACCTCCTTGGCCTCTAATCGCTGTTTCTGCTTATGCTTGCCTGCTTTGTGTAGTCTGAGCGCAGCCTCGTCTGGGAAACTCTGCCCGCGTATCTCACACGCAACTGGTTGCAGCAGGGCCTCCGTCACTGGCACTAGGATGGCTTTGCGTTGGGTGAGTTGGGTGCCAGCAAGCTCGCAGAACCTTGAATGCACTAATCTCGTCCAAGTGGCAACTCTGTCAGGCTGCAAGCGCTCAAGTTGCTCCAGTTTTTCGATTAAGCGTCCAGCCTCCTGCGCTAGCACCTCGAAAGGCTTGCTTATGCCCGTCTGGGAATAAAAATCCTCATTTGTTTCACGAGTCACAAAAGAGTGCTGTCCTGCAACCGACCTGATCTGTTTGGTAGCAAAGCTGTGCAGCTCTGCTGCCTGTTCAGGATTGATTCCTACTGCGCTTAGCCCATACTTGTGAGCACTGTCCAGACCGCTGCAGTCCAGAGCCTGAGTCTGGTTTTGACTGAGAGCTGCCTGCGCGCCTTGAGTATGTTGGCTTTGCGGTATGTGAGAGTGGCGCTCTCAAAATTCCGATAGGAAGCGACAATTCCTAAGTAAACGAATTGGTCGACCCAAGGCAATTCCTCTCTAATCACAATGCCCTTTGCTTCGGAAGTCTGGGCTGGCAGTTTGCACGCAAGCTTTTTGCGTATTTTGGTTGCAAGGCGGCCCCTCAGTTCAAGCGCAACTACTGACTTAGTGGTGTTCACCTCAAGCTTGCAATCCTTCAACGTATGGAGGAGCACATTTAGCTTGTCAATGGCTGCCCAAAGTTGAGACTCGCTATGAAAGACCTGGCCGCACAGGATATCATCAGCAAAGAGAGTCAGGCAGTCTTTGATCCACTGCCAACCTGTCGTGGCTGCGATTTGGTGGATGGTGTATCCTGACACAAATGTCCACAACGCAGGCGCTAATGGACACCCTTGCCGCATGCCTCGTCCTGCGGTCGCCTGAACATGTCGCTGCGCGTCATGAAATTCCAGCTGCTGGTGAAAGGCGACTATGTACCCTGCCAGGGTATCTGGAACCTGCGCAAAGATCAATGCTTTGTGGATTATGTCATGTGGAACCACATCAAATGCCCTGCTTAGGTCAACACTGAGCATGATTCCGCCCACAGCGTCTTGCAAAACTTGCCCCTGCTGGCGCTGATACACATTCACGCTTTGTGTTTTGGCCAATTGCCGCACCTCCGCACAGTGGGATAAGACTTTTGTGATTGCATTGGCCGTGGATCTTAAGGGCAAGTATGCGTATTGGGGCAGATCGTGCGTAAATGCCAACAAAAACGGCTTGAGTCTCTGCGCAAGAATGCTGCCCAGCGCTTTCGACGCAGGTTCCAAGAGGCTTATGGGCCTCAGGTTGCCAGGCGATGTGGGTGCTTTGTTCGGTTTCGGTAGAAAGCACAAGAAGGCTTGCAGCCACGGCGCCGGGAAGGTAGGCTGTCCTTCCTCATGTTGCGTCGCCTCGCTGAGGCACTGACTGATGGGACCCGCAGCCGCAGTCCATAACAAGGATGGGGCACAGTGCGGCGCAGCAGCTTTGCTGGGCTGAAGCCTAGTGAGAGCGTTTTGCCATTCCTCTGCGTCAATGTGCAGAGGGCCGCATGAGGCAACAGTGCATGGTTGCTCCGGGGTTTGATACAACTCTCTCAGAAATGTCTCAAACACTTCCCCAATCTGTTCTGGGTTAAGCAAGCAGCCCTGAGCGTCCTGAATGCGGAGCCTGCGCTTCCTAGTCTTAGGTGCAGAGCGGCGTGTGGCTTTAAACACTAAACTTAGGGAGTCCTTAGCGGCAGCTGCTTCCGCTTCGGCCAAACACTGCTGTAGTTGTTGCTTTTTGCGCTGTCTGGCTTCCTCCTTAAGCTGCTTTTGTAAGCGCCGGTGCTTAGCAATGAGGAGCCATCTTTGCAGCAGCTGCGCTGGCTGAAGATGGTCTGGGCCACGTGTCTCCCGTAGCTGGTTCCGCATCCGCCACAATTGCCTGGCTGGAAATTCCTCTCTGATAATTTGCTTGTCTTTTTCCGGCTTGCACTCCTTCCAGGCCTGTAGCACTATGTCATTAATTTGATCTGCTCGGGTGTGCTGGGTCATCCTTCTCTGCACTGCTTGGCGGACCTGCTCTCTCAGACCCTGATGTTTGATGAAAGCATTCTGGACCTCACCTGCGTTTGGGGCTCGGCCGGTGCCACACGGGTGTCGGGTTAGGGTGCCTATCCTAAGAGACCCTATGAGGGGGATGTGTTGGAGGCCAGCCGGCTCGAGCAATATGCACTTTGAATCCGGCTTGGTGCGTCTAGCCTGCTCATCTGCCTGACTTAGGCGCATCATTGCATAATCTATCTGAGTGCCTGTGCCGCCCTCAATCCTAGTAGTGAAGGTTCGGTTGACCGTCCCTGGTCGGGACCACGTATTTAAGGCGACCAAGCGATGAAGATGCATTATGTTTTGCAGGGTAGGCCAGTCGGTTTGCGTGAGTTCTGCTTGCCCGGCCTTCGTCACTATTCCTGGCCCGACATGCCGCCCGTCCGTGGGTAAGGTGGTGTTATAGTCACCGAGCAAAATTAGCCGATTCCTGACTTGAGTAACTCTGATTGCCTGATCAAGCTTGTCCCAGACGGCCTGTCTGCGTTGCAGCAGGCGTTCCTTGGTGCGCCTTCCCTCCTTTCTGCCTGATGGTGACACCAAGCATGCTGATAAAGGCACAGAAGATCAATGCACGGCTCGGCCCTTAGTCTGATCCTCAGCAGTCTGCCTTGCTTGATGGTGTCCACAAGAATGTCAGCTGGCTGCGCGACCGACTGAGGCACTATGACCAGTATACCGCCTCCCGACTCCTGAGCACCAGAGTGGATGTAAGAACATCCGTCTGACTGCCATTCATAGTCCTGTTTCCAATGCGTTTCAAGGAAAACGTAGACTCTAGGGGCTGAATGCTGCACAAAGTGTTTTATCTCCAAAAGCCTAAGGTCATTGAGCCCGTTCACGTTCCACACAAAGAAGTTTAATCTCGGACCTGCATTAACCCTATCCCTTGTGCGATTACTGCGTGCCCTGGTTGGGGCTTGTCTGCGAGCTACCCCTAGCTGCTCGGCTGTGTAGGTGCGACCTTTGTACTGAACGTCTCCGTGTATGCTTGCTCTGCGAACGGCCCGCTTAAAGGATCTTTTGCCTGCTTTGCCGACCCTCCCTGCACCGGAATTGGTGCAACGGACTGCAGCTGGCTTCGCCGCTAGAGCATTCGGGATTTCTGCATTGCTTGCAGCTCCCGCGGGCGTGCTGAAGCCCGCAACCCTCACCTCTGCGAAGACTGAGTTTGCTGTAGAGAACAGGCAGGCGAAAATCATGATCAGCAATTGGGATGGTCCAATGCTTGCACTGCTTCTCTTAGCAATCTGCTTCTTGCTGTCTCCGCCTCCGGACTTAGGACCGGAGGGCCCCGTGCTCCTTGGTGGTGGTGGTGTTTGCTTGCATGCTCTAATGCACTGTTTACACAGACTCACCAGCGCATGCAACAGAAAGATCAAAACTGCACTCATCACTGGGGTGGGAGTTCTGGGCCCACCTCTTCTTTTTGGGCTTTGGCTGCTCTTACTCTGCCTAGAGCGGCACATTGTCATCGTTGGGCGTCTCAATGAGGTGCTGAATCCACTGTGCCGCTCTGGCTCGGGTGGGCTCTTGAAGGACTCAGATCCGAAGAGCATTGCTCTCCTGTACAGCAGTCGGCGCAACTGAGTGTACAGTAGTTGCCCATAGCGGTTGACCATCCATTCTTGCATGGCATTGTGCCTCGCGTCATTCCTCCAGGCCTGAAGGAAAATCTGCCCGACAGTCCTGTGCGAGGGCCATTCTTCTGTGTTCGGAGTGGCAGCCATCTGCTGCAGCTCATCTGGTATCCCTGGGCGTCTGCATAACAATTCGGTGTGCTGTAGCACGAGATGGATTCTGAACGCTGCATCATAAAGCCCGTCCCTTCTGAGCCTGTCCATGCATGCTCGGGCTGCTGATCTTCCGTCCTCTCTATGCTGCCTGCGCAACCATGCGCGCCTGGAGGAGATGGCCCTGTTTCCATAGCCGGCACGAGCGAGTCCAGCTGCCATGATGTCGAGTACTGCCTGCAGTAGTATGGTATCCAGTGTGGCTCGCACCCATTCCGCCTGTGCATTTGGTGATGGGACTGCCATATCGTCTGAATCACTACAAGTGTCCTCATCAGTAGCCTCGATCTCATCGTCTGCCATGGCATCTACCCACCCTTCCCACACCACTCACCTACAAACAGCTTGGGCCAGAGGCTTCCTAAATCGAGTAGGTCGCAACGGGCACAGGGCGCCACAATTCCAGGCGACTATACCCAAGGGCTCCTATGTAGTTCCTTTTTGGGTCTGCTATGGTTTTTTTTGATAGGGGATTATATAGTATACTACCCAAAAAGGAACTACATAGGAGGGTCTGGGTACCTACAACGTTAAAAAACCCAACAAGAAGTAGGGCTTGCGGTTTAGGGCTCCAGGTCTGGAAGGGATACTGTTGATATTGATAATCCTGCATGATTCTCAACTTGCGGGCGGTTTGTAGGGAACGCATTATACGGGGGTTATACGAGATTATATTCTTTTACTTCCTACTAACCACCAATAAGTACATGCCTGAGATGTTTAGATTGTTGTTCTTCTAGTGTACTTAGGTCACGCAAGGCTATAACCCCCATATATAACCTATTATAATATTGTAGTAGTTTCCATTTTTCCATTATCCCTACAAAACCCAAATAATATACCGCCATATTCTATCTACTTAAGGGTTGCTATAATCCCCCTTAATAACCCCTATAATACTCCCCTAAACCCTAAATCCCTAAACCCTAAACCCTAATCCCCTATGTAACCCCCCTTAAGGAGTTTAGACAATATCTTCTCCTGGACTGCGCTCTGCGCCCGTTGAGGGGAAGCCGGCGCAAGCAAAACCGAACCTCGGCAGAGTTGGTGGAAGGTTTAGGGTCTAGGGATTTAGGGTTTAGGGGTTTAGGGTTCGGGGTTCAAATCCCTATGTGGGAATACCTGAATAAAATGCACTGTAGAGTTTTGGGTGCAATCAAGGGAGCCCTCCATTTTTCCAGCTCCCAAATCAGGCTTCATAGATGGTTTACGAAGCTCGCCTTTCCAAGGGTCTCTCTCTCAGACCAGTGTGCAGTGAAGGCTGCTTGCGTTTGTTCCCGGTGGTCCGGCTATAAAGACTGCAACACTGAACTCGAAACCCTAAATCCCGAACTCTACTTCAGCCATCTCACTGCAAACTTCATAGCGCTCAGTGGTCTTTAGATGTCAAACCAACCTGAAAAAGTATGCAGGGGGCTGACAGGGTGCTATGCAGGTTTCCTATGCAGGTTTCAGCATGAGCTACAATCAATACTTCCCCCACATAATGAGTGGACATGCCTTCCCATTCGGGCACATATGAGGCACGTTTACTAAACTGCCAGAGGGACCTCTATGTCCACCCTTAGTGGCCCCCTGGTCAACCCAATATTGACAGTAGCTCCTCTTGGCTCAAATCATTACATGCGCGAAGCTGAAACTGAGACTTCGGATCATGACCTGACACAGCCAGCCCTCTCAGTCTCACTTCGAAGCAACAGCACTGACGAAGCAACGCAAAAAATCACCGCAAAAATCACCATAATGGAGCAATAATAATATATTAATATGGCTAATGAACAAGCAAAAGCGACACCGCTCAGCCATCCTGAATCACCACGTGACGACAACATGCGACTTTTACCAACTCGATCCGTATATGATCCTCGGACCTGAAAAACCAATTCCATGCCAAGCGTCATAAAGGGTTTCTCAAAACTAGGGAATACTTTTTGGGCCCTATCACAGGATTAAGATATGTTGGGGTCTATTTCGGGGTCCCCCTTTTTGGGGAAACCACATGTATGGGGAGCCACTCTGCAAGAGGGCACAATTCTGACATATCACCGGAGCCCTAAACCCTATACCCTAAACCACCCTATATACACTGTACTCTAAGCCCTAAACCCTAGACCCTGAACCCTAAACCTTAAACCCTGAACCCTAAACCCTATAGACCCTATACACTGAACCCTAAACCCTAGACCCTATACCCTAAACCCTAAACGCTAAACCCTATACTCTAAACCCTAAAACCCAACACAAGGCAGGCTGGGCGATAAGCTCCTCGATGGCATCCAGCTGGGATGCATGACCCGGCGACGCCAAAGACACTAAAACCTGGGGGTTTAGGGTTTAGGGGTTTATAGGGTATAGGGCTTATAGGGTTTAGGGTTTATATAGGGTTTAGGGTTTATAGGGTATAGGGATTATAGGATTTAGGGTTTATAGGGTTTAGGGTTTATAGGGCTCAGGGTTTAGGGTTTAGGCTTGTGTTCTTTTTGGGGTTAGTTTTGCCGCATTTAGGGTATAGGGCTCGAGCTTGAGTGTTGCTTTTGGGTTGGAACATCCTTTAACGGACTTTGATGGGTAACTTGAGACTAGGCCTGAAGTGCAACGTCATAGAAAGATAGGTGTGTGTGTGTGTGACAGCAATTACACGGTTCAGGGTTTAGGGGGATGGCAAAGCAGACATGAGTTTGTCTCACACACTGCTATCTTCAGCTACTCCGTCAAACAAGCTCCACTGCAAGCCTGACAGAAGGTGAGAGCAGTTTTCAGTGCATGTAGAAAATTAGGGGGGGGTGGATTGCTTTCATCGTTTCAACGCAGGAGCGATCTAATTAGTCCGGTGGAGTTTAAGTTTAATGGGCTTCCGGACACTGCGGAGCCATGTACGCTGCAAGAAGCTAACTACCGCACGTCACAAGCCCCAGGAATTCTTTCCTAGGGCTACCTGGACCCCCAAAGTATGTAGAATGATGGCTTGTTGGACTATCCTTAAGCGTTTTGGACCATTAGAGCACCTACTTTTTGGGGTTTAGGTATGAGTGAGAAGCCTAAATCCTAAACCCTAAACCTGCTACCGGTTGTGAAGAGCCATCGGCCAGCACCCTAAACCCTATCAGTGAGAAGCAAGATGCAATCGGCCATAGCATCATGTCTGGGATCGCTGCACTGGCTGGCCGCAAGCCATCTACACCTCTGTTTAGCTTCAGTTTGGCCCTGTTAGGGTTTAGGGTTCTTGTGCACGGGGAAGGAATGAGCCAGACACATCCCGGAAGCATGAAAAGGGTTGCAGCTACTATGCCTAAACCCTCCATTTACCTTCTATTATACCCTAAGTACCCACTATTAGGGACCATATACCCCTATTTGGTAGTTTCCCAAAATTACGGGTACCTTTTTTGGAGTCCCAATAATAAGGATTATGATATTTTGGGGCTCTATATTGGGGTCCACTTATTTTGGGAAAGTACCATTTAAGGGTACAAGGAGGGTCCTGTTGGATATTTGTATAACGAGCTAGCGGGGTCCTAGGAGCGCTGTTTGAGAAAAGGTGAACCAGGGTTAGGGTTTAGGGTTTAGGGGTTAGGGTTTAGGGTTTAGGGTGGGCCTTTTTTGATAATCATAAATCCTAAACCCGAAGCCCTGAACCCGAAACCCTAAATCCTCAACCCTAGACCTTAAACCCTACACCCTAAACCCGCTTGAAGTGGCATCTTCCATGTGTCATAGCCTCCCCCAAGCTAACATGGAAGCCCCGAAAAGGTGTCATTCAAAATGGGCGCAATCGCGTCCCATGTAAGTTTGAGGGCGGATATTTTTTTGCCTGGACCCTCCATCTACCCTCCATTACACCCTACATACCCACTATAAGGGACCATATACCCTAAACCCTCAACCCCTAAACCCTAAACCATAAAACGGACCATACACCGATATTTGGTAGTTTCCCAAAATGAAGGGACCCCAAGATAGTCCCCAAAATACTAGAGCCCTTATTATAGGGACCCTTAAAGGGTACCCCGAATTTTGGGAAACTCCCATTTCAAGGTACAGGGAAGGTCCTGGTACTATGGTCGCGCATACACGAAATCAACTGCAAAGGCCACCCGGGGCTCAGGGTTTAGGATTTGGTACTTGGAGGGTCAGGGGGACTTAGTAAGTAGGGTTTAGGGTTTAGGGTTTAGGGTCAGGGCGACTTAGTAAGTAGGTTAATACTTGGGATATTTAGGGTTACTATATGCGTTATAGAGGTTATTCACCTACTTACTAAGTCCCCTGACCCTCCAAGTAGTCTCCCCAAATAATGGAACCCCAATATAGACCCCCAAGATACGGGGCTTAGGGTTTTATCGGGGTTCTTTATTGCGAGAGTAGTAACACCTAGACCTTCATACGTGCTATTGGGCTTTTCTTTTAAACAAATCCTCGTTGTCTGGGCCTCAACATGTCACGATTTTTGGCTTAGGGTTTGGGGTTGAGGGTTCAGGGATTAGGGTTTAGGGCGATGCTTCGGGGGTCCAGGGCCCTAGACATAACAACGTTTTTCAACAATGGCCCAGCAGATTCCGTCCCAACCCTACAGGCCATGATCCCTGATCATCTCTGGCGATCATCTCTGGTTCACTTTTGGGATGCGAAGAAAGTAGGGGGCGCCCAGAGGTGGGCAGCACATTTGGAGGATGGCAGGAGGTATTAAGCGAAGTTAGCAGCACCACGGCCCCCAAAACAAAGTTATTCGAAAAGTTGGAATAGAAGACTGGTTGGAACGAAGGACAACAGCTTCCACGAAGCCTCCAGGCCCGACACAAAGTTAGACGAATCCAGCCAGGGTTAGTACAAACCCGGCATGGTTTGACGAACCCCCACAACCTGGCCGCGAAGGTGTGCATTCCAAAAGGCAAGCGAAGCAGATCACCAACCTGGTGCCTACCGGGACCAAACAAAAGTACCAGGGGTGCCCGAACCATAGCACCAACCCGGCTCTCACGAATCGCCCAGATGGCACGAGCCCAGTTTGCACACGAACCCCGCGAGCCCGTCACGAACCCCCACAGGGGTTAGACGAACCCGCCAGGGTCGTTAAGAACGTCTGGGGGGAGAGGATGACCCGAGTCCTGGCAGACATGCGCAGGCTTAGACGGAGGGGCTGGCTGTTTTGACGAAGGGCTAAGGGCGGGAGAAGGGTTAGCCGACGACGGCAGACTGGATATCATATGCGCTGCCCCCCTCTATCCTGCCCTGAGGAAACCATGACTGCTCATACTACTTACTGGGGGTTTAATCTAACACGGGCTAAAGGTTATTACCAACAATGTCACAGATCTGAAAGTAAACATGGAAAGATCCATAGCTGTCTTGACTCAACACCCACTTTCGACTACCCATAGTATGAAGAAGCCTACAGTGCCCTACATGATCCCGCATAGCCCTACATGCTCCTAGACAGGAACTTGCTCCTCCCCCTGCTCTCCGTGTAATCTCCATGTCCCCAATCCTTTAGGGGAGCTTGCCTTGAACCTTAACCCCAAAACCCTGAACCTAAACCCTAATCCCTTAAAACCAAACCCCTGAACCCCAAACTCTAAACCCTAAATCCCCAAACCTAAGCCCCCAAAGCCACGTCATCCTGAAAAGAA
Source organism: Symbiodinium pilosum (assembly GCA_905231905.1). Lineage (NCBI taxonomy): Eukaryota > Dinophyceae > Suessiales > Symbiodiniaceae > Symbiodinium > Symbiodinium pilosum. The sequence continues at coordinate 51,958 of CAJNIZ010042687.1, forward strand.
TAACATTTCCAGCCCAGCTGCGTGAAAGGGATCGAAGCGTGGCCCTAAGAAGCCAGACCTCCCCCCACAGAGAGTGATAGTAGGGATACAGGGTTTAGGGTTTAGGGTTGGGGATAAAGAAGGGATAACATGACATCTAGGGACTATGAAGAAGACGTCTATATAATATATATATATACATGTCCTAGATACGGGATAGATCGGGTTGATGAGGGGACCCCTGCATGTACCTGAGCACCTTCTACCTTGGGAATCCTGGTTGCATTCTGGTCGCTCAGAATCATGCGAGATTTCGAGTACCAGAGGCAGGAATATACAAATAATCTAAGATTCTAGTAGCCCCCTTAATAACGCCTATGCTGCTCCTCTATATAATCTCCTTGAAACAGTAGCTTCCAAAAATAAGCAAATCCCAAGACCTCAGGGGTTGCTACTGTTCATGGAAGCTTTAAAAGCCAAAAGTTGGCAATGTTTATGTGCTTAAAGGCCTGGTAGTCTCCCAAAAAAGGGGGGGAGGGACCCCAATATAGACACCAAAATATTGCATTCCTTATTCTGGGGATCCCGAAACAGGTACCCCCCCCCTCCCCCCCAGTTTTGGGAAGCCCCCCCTTCGCGCAAGGCATAACGAACTGTCTGAACGGAGCCACGGCCAGGGTCAGCCTTGCCTCTCTCTGGGGCTGATAAGGGGGTATATTAGGGTTACTTTTGGGTTATATTAGGGTTACATTAGGGTTATATTAGGGTTACATTTGGGTTATATTAGAGTTATATTAACCTGTATTGGGCTCTGAAGCCAACTCTAAACCTTGAGTCTATGGTTTAGGTTTGGGGCCCTCAGCCCTAAGCCCTCGGGTTTAGGGATTTGGGCTTTGGGCCCTAAAACCTAGGTTTAGGGTTTAAGGTTTTGGGCTCTGAGTCTATGGATATTATACCTACATTGCCCTATTGGGAGCCTTAAGGTGTCTCTTTCTCAAGTATGAGCATGAGAAGCAGAAGTACAGCGTTCTCTATCAAGATCTTGGTTTCACCGGCTCTTAGATAGCAAGGGAAGTTCAGTTACCCAACCCGTATAACAAGAACCCCTATTACTATCACATCAATAAAGTCCTAATTTCGGGAGTGGGAGTACATAAAAACCCCGTACTCGTAGCATTAAGGACCATTTCAGGAAAGACTCCGCTTGAAACTCAATCCAGCATCCCAGACCCAGAGCCCTAAACCTCCAAACCCTCGACCTCCAGGCCAGAAACCCTGAGCCCTACTTCCTAAACCCTAAACCCTACACCCTAAGCCCCAAAACCCTAAACATCAATCAACCCTGAACTCCAAACCCTTCAGTGCACCTTCCTTCCGCTGGCGAGCACCTGAGAGCTCTAGTTGCAGGCTACATCACATGGAACATGTGGGTTTAGGTGTTTAGGGTTTGGGTTAAGGGTTTAAGGTTTGGGCTTCGAACCCTAAACCCTGAAGCCCCAAACCCCTAAAACCCTCTCATTCTACATGCTTCTTCAGTTCAGGTGGTTATAAAGGGGCTGCTTTCACAGGCATGCCATGTCAAAGCGTTAGAGGCAGTCGCACGGACAAGCGGTCTTCCAATCTACACATGGAACCTGTATGGGATTAGGATTTAGGGTCTAGGGCTTAGGATTTAGGTTTAAGGTTTAGGGTTTAGGATTTGTTGTTGAGGGTTTGGGGTAGGCTTCTGGCCTTCTGAAGGAGATCTGATATTCTGTTCCATGTTACTTTGGGGGTGGGTACTTAATGCACTGTCAAAGAAAATAAGTGAAGTTACTATATTGGGGACCCCCTAGACCATTTTACTACGTATCCCCATTCTTGTAACTTAAGTTAAGTTCCTTAACAGCAACCCAGCAAAGAAGATGCCCTTCTGCATATCACACCTCAGCGGAACGAACCCAACAGCGGTATCATCATAAGACCTAAGCACTATACGCCCTATGCATGCTGCTGCACGAACCACAAACTTGACCATCAACTTGCTAGGGTCGATGTTTTTTTCCTGAGTAGGCTGAGGGATACCCCCCCACTCCTGTTGCAGGGGCCTGAATGAAAACCAACATCAGTTTGAGTCCTATTTGAGCCACCCGCTATCAGGATGATACAAGGAGTCTAGGAACATGATTAGGAAAATCACCGACTTCGTAGATCCACTTTCCATCTGCTTTTCCATTTAGTTGTCCATTACTGGTCCAGGTAATTGCAATTCTTTAGGCCCGCCTCAACCTTCCACATCCCCTTTAACCCCCTTAAGGGGACCATAATATTGGTACACCCTAAAACAGCCCTTAACCGTCACTATTTAGGTCCCTATATCAAACTCGAAGCAGTGAGCTGCGTCCCAAAGGGCGAGGATGCCAATTTCGCCGGGCTGCACGGGGACGCGCTCCCCTGCCCGCCAAGCCGCCAAGTCCAGTATGGGTTTAGGCTTTAGGGTATAGGGTTTAGGGTATAGGCTATTATACCCTAAAATGCCTGATTAGGACTCTAGTAATACGCGGTTTGGGGTTTAGGGTTTAGAATAGTACTGTAAGGATAGATTTAGGGGCCTTGAAGGTCGACTGGCCCATCCTGGTTTGGGTTTCACTGCGATTGAGCAGGAGACAACCCCTACTGCTCAAAACATGTAGAGTGTACAATGCATAATGTGGCCGTTTGTCACGGGAAACACGGACGTTTGGGTATGAAACCTAAAAGGATATGCAGTACTATTGTGATGTGAGATGTGGAGATGCCAGACTCGTGTGCCCTTCTTATGAATTCCTAGGATCGTCCACGTACCGTTGCGGCCACAGTGAAACAGCTATGCGCGGCACAAGTAGAAACTACCGCCTGCCACCAAACCTATGGTCTGCTGTTAAGGACTGGACTCCAAATACCATAACATTCCCTAGGGCTCCCAGTTACCTAAATAGTAGGTTACTCCAGTTCCCAGTATTTAGGTAACTGGAGCCCTAGGGATTGGTATCTGGTAAACTTCGGCGATATGTTTCGAGGTTGCCGTACCAGTATCTTAATTCAAGTTCCTCAACAACAGCCAGCACCCCAAGTCTGGTGTCGATTCCCCGACCCCCCTGGAATGACAATCCGTCTTGGTCTGTTGCAGAAGGCCTTCGGCATTTGTTATCTCCACTTGAAACGGAGCCTGACGCAGCCACGTTCGTCTGCAACTGGAAACTCTTTTGAGGTAAAGGGCGGGCAGTTCTGCGGGCCCTTCTTTAGACTCAACGCAGTCAGAGAATCGCTGCAGCCATACTGTATACTGCCTACCCCTGTGGCCTGGGTGAAGTAGGTGTTAGGGTTTAGGGTCCTGGCGGGCTCACTGGGGCAAGGCTGGATAGTGGCTTTACGTTGGCAACATCCCCAATGCTGCAACGCCGTCCTGCGATTGAGTTGCCTAACCCCTAAACCCTAAACCCAACTCTAGGATTTCAGGGCAGTCTACAGGAGGTCACGGCGACTCAGTGGACCATTCAAGGGCTGTTGGCTGAAACCCTGAACCCTAAACCCTAAACTGAAGAGAGTGCCGGAGGACCTGCACGGTCATGACCTCTCAGGTACGTAAATCTCCAAATCATGTTCCAAAGCCTTTTTGAAGACCTAGCTAGGGTGTAGGTTCCGAGCCCCCATGCCTGGTGTGAAAGCATGGATTGTTCCAAAATTCTACGGGTCCCCGACTTAGGAATCCTTGCGAGAATCGGTCCCTACAACAACCTCTACAGCCTTTTGGCATATACAGGGTCAAGCGTTTGGGGTTATATACAAATATGTATATGGTAGACTGACAATATTGTGGTCCCACATTTGCTGTGTAGGACACGGCCCCTATTGTGTAGAGCACCCCCAAAGCGGAACATAACTAAAGACAAGGAACCTTGTTTTCCTAGACCCTCCGTCTATTTTCCCTAACTAGCCACTATCAGGGACCGTGTACCCCTATTGAGGGAACAAGTGGGGTCCTGGAAGGGATTTAGACCCTAAACCCAAAACCCCAGGCCTGGAGAATGTTGATCTAAGTTCCCCAGTAGCTCTTAGCCTATAAGGGCACCCTTTTTGCCAATGGTCAGCTTCCAGAAGGAGAACCCAAATTAAAAAGGGAAAAAGGGTACTACTGGGGTACGTACCTAGTGATAAAGGGACTGAGATACCAGCGTCTGGGTCTGCGAAAACTGCCAGCGGCCCAGCAACTCCCCCTGCACGGCCGTCAGGTTGAAGGTTTAGGTTTGCTGCTCAACCCTTCGGAATTTTAGGGTTTAGGTTTGAGGTTTAAGGTTTAGTTTTTTTTCTTTCTTGCGAGATTTTTGGGATAAGCCTTTGGGTTTAGGGTTTAGGGGCACGTTCACAAGACTGATAAGGAGTCTACAGCAGCAAAGGGAAGGCAGAAATCTTTGGGTATTAATGTGACAGCGACAGCCATGGAAACCTTAGCATCCTTAGCAACGGGTCACGGCACGCAGCAGCAGACAAGCAGAAGACGGAGATTGACAAACAGTAAGATTGTGCAACCATCCCTTATCCTATGACTTGGAATGGCTTGCCAGGCCTTCTGCAGCCAGGAAATCTTTGCTGACTGCCTGCAAGTTTGACGAGAGCCGCAAAACTAGAGAAAAAGGTTCTGAGGGCTAAGTCCAAGCCCCAAACGCTTAGACCCTAAATCACACGAATTCCATAAAAGATCGGATACGGCTATATGGTAGTTTCCATACATGGGGGGGGGACCCAATGTAGACCTCAATATACATTTTAAGTCTTTTTATAGGAACTTCCAAGAAAGGGCCATGGGCTTATGAAGACTGACCCCAACACTCCACTAGCTTTGCCAGGCCTCTCCACCGCTTCGAAAGAATATGAAGCCCACAAGTGCCTCCCAAAATTTCAGGGCACACAGGAGACATGGTAGCTTCTTGTAGTAGGAGGACCCCAGTACAGACACCACTATACTCTCATCCTTTACCATGGTGACCCCAAAACGGTACCCTTGACTTCAGGAAACCCCGTGTGCTTTGGCAGGTGAAAGACTGAGGGAGTTCGGAGTATACGGCTTCGGAGGCAATGAGGTGGACAGCGCCCCACCCGGTAACAGTCTATCATAAAAGTCAGATTAAGGCCTCTATTTGAGTATATTGGGTTTAGGGTTTTTGGGGTTACTGAGTTGGGGCAGTACCAAACTTATGGGGTTTGGGCCCGTGGGTTCTACATTCTGCGGCGCTGGGACTGACGGACTTCTTTCCCCTTGGCGTCAAATGTGAGCTATAGAACAAACTCCGAGTATCCCCATTACTATCCCCTATAATCGTCCCCGTATATGATCGACTGTATAACCGCCTTTAAGGAGTTTAGACCCTGAACCCTAAATCCTGAACCCTACACCCTAAATCCTATACAATCCCTTATATAACACCCTTTAAGGAGTTTGACTATAGCTCATTTAAGGATGCAACCTCCAGGCTCTCAAAAAGGTTCAGGGCTTGCGGGCATAGAGTCGAAGAACATGTTGGATTGTGCATCAAGTCAAACCCTAGGGCCACGTTTACAGGGTTTAGGGGTTAGGATTTAGGGTTTAGGGCTCCAGTTACCTAAATAATGGGTTCTGGGTTCCATATACCCAAAGTTACATAGTGCAGTAACCTACTATTTAGGTAATTCGGAGCCCTTGGGAAAGTTGGGTTAGGTATCCCCCCCCCCCACAACGAACCATCTCTAACCAGACGCTTTACAACTTCTAGCGAGCTGTTGAAAGACCCTACTGTAACTAGAGGCCTTACATGGCGCAAGTATAACTTCTATCTAGCTGTTGCTGGACCATAAAACCCCCAACCCCCAACCCAGACATACCACTATCACAGGGTGACAGGTCCTCCTAAGCAGCACTGGTCCCAAAACCCTAAACCTAAAACCCCTAAACCAACAATACCACGTAGCACAGGGTGGCGGGTCCGCCTAAGCAGTACTGCCCTAAACCCTTTACCCTAAACCTAATTGTATACAGCTATGATCCACCTAAGCAGTACTCAAGGTGTAAGCATTTTGGAGGATACAGGCCCCATGCTATGCTTCCCTGGGGGGTGGTGCATGGCGAGGAGATGGTATCCACTAAGCTTATTCTACATACTTTGGGATTTAGATAAACTCTAAAAACCCTAAACCCTAAATGTCCTGTTACACTGATGCTTGGTCCCTTTCCCTGCGCAACCTGAAGCAAGGCTCCCCCGAGGAGGAGCTGAAAGCAGCGGCTGGGCCTCGTTGGCTTTGGATTCAGGGTTCTTCGAGGGTCAGGGGGACTTAGTAAGTAGGTTAGTAATGGGGATATTTAGGGTTACTATATGGGTTATAGGGGTTATTATGCTACTTCCTAAGTCCCCCTGACCCTCCAAGTTTGTGTTTTTGATTTAAGGCTTGGGGTAGGTAGGGTTCGGGGTTTGAGGCTTGGGATATGTAGGGTTTAGGGTTGGGGTGTCGATGGAGTGGGGATTGGGTGTGGGAAGTTGCCAGGGCCCTAAACCCTAAACCCTAAACCCTAACTGGCGGTTGGCCAGGGGTTTGTAGTTTCGAGCTGAGGAGGGAATGCTGGCAGCTGGCTATGCAGGCAGCCCAGCAAAAAAGCCATGAACAATACGCGCAAACATCCATGTGGAACGGTTTTAGGGAATGATACGAGGCCGAAAAAAACTCCCCACTATCATATTGAGGTCCGTGTGGCGTACCCTATAAGTAACATCCTGATGCGAATCATGGAGAACCAGAAAAAGGCTTTTAAGTCCTAAGCCCTTTACCCTAAACCGCGTGGCTTGATCAGGGCTTGTCTGATGCGCTGGCCAGATGTTCGCGTCCGAGCAAGCTGCTGAGGCTGCAAATCAGCGATGTATTGCAAACCACATGTATACCTCTACGAGATTCCTATGGCAGTTAATTGCGTTGAATAGGGAACCCCAACATAAATAGGCTTCAAAAAAATCTCTAGTTCTAAACTCCCCAATGATCCCACCAAATGCAGACGGTTGGAACCGAAAAAAACAAGTGTCCTTCTTCTTTCCGCGTGTTGCCACCGTAGCGCATGCGAATTCAAGTGCATCTTCGCAAGCGCCACAAGTACGTATACAGTAGAAACGCATGTCTGATAAATGACTATCTAGAGATCACATAGCGGAATATTGACTCTTATAGTAGAGAATGAAGAGAAAACGGAACATGGCATGGAAATTTGGAATATCTATAGTCCCCCGTAGGTAGATAGAATATGGCGTCGGGTATCTTACAATATAAGATCACCATAAATCCCATATTCTATCTACTTAAGGGTAACTATATGCCCAGGATGTGCCCATGGCTTGACGGAGATGGGTACCAGTGGCACACTTGGTCATCAGTTCATGCACGTCTGTGAGACACTTGTCTCCCAAAAGAATCACTGTATTTGGGGTTTAGGGTTTAGGCTTTCAGGGTTTGGGGTTACCCTAGAATTTCTTGAGGCCTTGAGAGGGACGCCCTATCATCTCCTTTAAGTTCCCATCTCTGCCCATGGCTCCAAGACATACGCGGATTTTGAGAAACTTCCCGACACCCTCAACTTGAATCCTTGAAGAGGTCTGACGGGCCCCCCTTTTTGGAAAGCCCCTAAACCCAAATCCCGTACCTTCTGAAAGTCAAGGACCCCTGGAACAGACTCTCCTGGTGCAGCCCTTCTGCACCCAGCCCAACTGAAATCTTTGACATCTTTAGTCCTTAGGCTTTAGGGTTAGGGTTTAGGCTTTAGGGCTCAGAATTCAGGATTTGGGGGGTGAGGGTTTAGCCCTAGTACCGGTGAATCCCCTACCTCTACCTGCTATTGCGCATCATGCGAGTCCAAAACAAATGCCCGGACTTCAAAAGCAATAGCCACTGTTCCGCGGGTTGGCCAGGAGAACCCATAATGAACCCTAAATCCTAAATCCTAAACCCTGTTAAGCCCAAAGCCCCAAAACCCTAAAACCCTAAACCCTAGAACTGTTCTAGAGGTCTCATCGACATGCAAAGCCCAGCAGAAAAGTGATGAAAATCCTACATCCATGCTTCAGAGGTATATGAGTCCTGGACTAAATTTGTAGCATATCCCTTAATAGGTCCCCCCCAAAAGCCTATATAGTCCCCTGTAGGTCCCCCCCAACCTAAATTTAGTCCATTTTGTCCATAGCTCATATAGTGGCGATTAGTCCCGAGTTAAGGCACGACTTCAGCGGCTTCTATGGCGGAATATGAGGAGACTAGACACTCTGGACATTCATTCCTCCATTCCCATACTCACCAGAAGAAACTTATCCTCACCCTAAACCATATTTAGGGTTTTAGGGATGAGGATTTAGGGTTTAAGGTTTAGGGCTTAGGATTTAGGGTTTAAGGGATTATAGGGATTAGGGTAAACCCTAAACCCTGCACCCATACAAAATCACGCCCCGCCTATTCGCCGACTCTGTAGCCACAACCTGCTCATTTGCATGATGGATGGATTTTGCTAGGGGTGAGAAGAGGACTACATACAAAGGCCCCTTGTAGAGGCAAGATGGATCAACTGTGTGCATCTGGAGCTGGAATATGCATCGTTGGCATGAAGATATTTAATGATGGGGATTGACTATGGTGTTCAGATCTCCGACTGGGAAAGCAAATCTATCCTCACGCAGCACTTAGTCAGTGTTTTTCTGCTTTGAAACTGGTGGTAGATCTGAAATCTTCATTGAAATTTCAGGAGCTGCGGGGGCCGTTCTTGCCCCATCGGGCCAGGCGCTTGTCTCGTGGCGCCAGCGGTCGGTTCACCCGGGCGTTGGAATCTGCGTTGGTCTCTGCAAGTGGTGGTACAAGTCGAGCATAAGGAGGAGCACCAGGGAGCTGGGACCAGTGGTGGACATACCCATAGATGTCCTTGTAGCACGTTTCTTCGACGGTGTCGTGGCTGAAACCTATTCCTTGCAGCTTCAGAATGACGCGCTGCTCTGCCTTGTCTATCTTTGTGACCAACAAGTTTGCCAAGAAGCCTCCAACCTTTTGAAGCTTCTTGGGAACTCCTTTGAGCAATCTCCAACGGAGAAGGCCCAAACACTCCGAGTTGATGTCGATAATCAATCCTGCGCGAGTCTTCTTCACAATTTTGCCCTCGTAGAACTTGTCTTGGACAAGACCTTCGATGGGCATTCTCTGCTTGCATGTCTTGACACCGCCTCGGGTGTACTCATCTGGGCCATGATGGCCATGGCCGACCACCTCCTCCAGCAGCAGCTCTCTCACTTCGCGCAGTGCCAAGATGGCATCCGAATTGTTCTTGGGCTTGCTGGCCATCACGTTCCTCACCTGAGCATGTGACCGGCACTAATCATGAAAAGGCTGGATAGAGGAGCATGGGGGTGACGCATCAAGAAAAAATGATAAACATCAAGAAAAAATGCCCTAAACAATCAGGAAGAACATGGCAAAGCTTGGGCACGGCATCAACAAATATTTTGATAAGCATCAAGAAATTTGAGGACAACTGTACCATACATAGAATAAGGTGTACGGATATTACATATACAGGTAGCAGTACGATAAGGGCAATACTTCGAAAGAGACAAGGGCCCAAACTGTTATTGATGCTTGGCAATTCTTCTTTGATGCCTAATCATGCCGTGGAGGATGGGGGTGTGGGCGAGCATGGAACCGGAGGAGGGACGTGTTCGAGCTGGCTGAATGACAAAAATCTAGCCAACCAAATGTTCACCTATGCCCTTACACTGGTTCGCAACACTATTCACAGGCGGACAAGTGATGCCGATTTGCGAAGCCTGGT